>JANZLQ010000089.1:2641819-2653463 GCA_026212715.1 Elanus axillaris | reverse complement strand
GGTGGGGGTCATGCTGGTCCCAGCCTCTGCCACCCATCACTGGGAACAGAGGGTTGGCCGTGGAGCGGTTCCCGTGTGCCTGTGCCCGGTGGATGGCTGTGTCCCGGAATGCCAGGATCACTGCGGGGAGGTGGGGGGTTCGGGGAGGGGGTGACCCCAGCAAACACAAGACCCTGTGGGGTGCCGGCACATCGGCAGCGTGGGGCAGACCCGGATCCCGGCTCATCCCATCACGCCCTTGCCCCGGAGCTCTGTTTGCAGCGTCGGTGCGTCGGGCCATGGCTTTGGTTTCGTTCCCTTGCAATGGGAGCTCGGCACGGGTCTGGCTCTGGCCGGGCTGGGGGCTCGCCGTGGGGACACGGCGGGGTCCGGCTGGGATCGGGATATGGTGGTTATGGCAGGAGAGAGGCTCCACGCTCACAGGCGGCTTTGAATTCTGCGGCGATGGCGTGGAATCACCCACGATCAGCCGTTCCCCGGGTCTCGCTCCCTCCGAGCTGCCGCAGCGTGCAGGGAGCCCGGGCTGATACTCCAGGTCAGCAAAGAGACACGCGGCCAGACGCGGGTGGGTGACGTGGGTGGACGTCCCCGGCTCCGGAGACAACTTTTCTGGGCGTCAGGAGAGGCTGGAGGCACGGAGTCCTGCGGTAAGCTCAGGGCAGCAGCTGAAGTGCTCGAGGCGGCGGGATGCGGAGACGCCGGTCGCCCGGCCAGAGTTTTCTCTTGTACATCAATATATTGAATATCCTCTAATTGGGATGCGCGGGAATCGGGTGGAACCCGTGCAGAGCAGCAGGCGTGTCTTGTCCGAAGGGTGATGCGGGACGGGAGGGCTGAGCTGGGCTGCCCGGGGCAGGTTTGGCAGCGGGATGGAGGGAGGTGAAGCAGTCTCCTCACCTCCACCATCTCCCTGGGAATAACCTGCCCCGCCGTTTGCAAATTGGACTCCTAGAAGTATGAAAATTAAGGAAAAAAAAGAGAATCCCAAAGAGAGAAACAAGGGTTGCCCATCCTTTCCTTCTGGGGGGGACCCTGAGGTCACGTCCTGACCACAGCCACCAGTGCCACCCGCGCCTGGCCCCAGTGTCACGGGTGTCGGGGGGATGCAAACCCACATCCACGGTGCCCCTGGAAATACCCACTTCCAAGAGAGCGGCCAGATTTATAGCATAAGGAGATGTATTTAGGCCGAAGACAGTTCGGTTGTGTTAATTATGAAAATCCAAAGATAATCTATATTTAATGTCAAATTTTTCTCAAATTTACTAAAGAATGAGGAGAATATATGCACATGATGACATTTAAATGAAGAACAAGGTGCAATTAAACTCCAAAATGTACAGTAGACTAATTGGGAGAGGATGACAAATATAGTTATCATCAGCAACTAATTAGGGACCTGCTTTAGCTTTCCCCGCTTGATTAATCTTGACTAGGTGTTAATAAGTTACGCCGGCCCGGCCGTAAGTTGTGAACAGGCTGTTTGTCGCTCCGTCTGGAGCGGTTTATGTTCGCAGGGAGGATGCTTTGTGCTGAAGAGGGATGTTCGTGGTAAGGGGGTTGGTTTTATTGGGGGGGGGGTGACCGTCGCGCTGCTGGGTGCTGGGTGAGGCCACGTTTCGGCGGTGGCAAAAGTCCCCACGGTGGTCACCGGGGCGGGCAAGGGCTCCCAGTAAGCAGAACCCGGGCGCACGGAGGGAGGAGGACGAGCACCCGCGCCCGGCAGCGCTGCCTCGGCTCTGTTGACACATCCCTTGTCTCCCAGATTTACACTCTTATCTTTTTGCATTGAAAGGTAAGAATAATAGTAAAATGTTAATGCCGTACTCTACATATAATACTGTACATAAACGGATGACATGACATGGGAGACAGATAAATCACCGCTGTGTTCAGACAATAATCTGCGGGAGACAGAATAACACATGAGTTCTCTGAGCGTAGGCATGTGCTTGGGAAAATGGGGTTTTACAGCCCAAACCCTCCCTGATTTTTACTAGGATGTTTATTAGAGTTTGATTTCACGAAATTAGATATATTTTAAAATATGCTGTTCCCTGCTCATAAGGGACCCTCAGCGCTGTAAGAGCCTGGAAATCCTCGCAGGTAAATGACTTGGTGCCCGTTAGGACGCCAAACGCGTTCGCTAGAGCTGCGCTAAAATGGGGAGGAAAATGTGGTTCTGCCTAGAAAACACCTGGGGGCTCATCCCTGGCACGGCATTCCTTGTGGGTTTGCAGTTTGTTGGAGTTCACCGGGGAAGCTGCAGCCCTCCTAAAGCCCTCGCTCTCCCGTGGGAAGGTGGGGGGGAAAAATTCCCGCGGCTCGGCCGTGCGGGGCTGGGATGGACATAGTCCTACAACTGTCCTACAACCACCCTGGGCTGTAGCTACACTAGAAAAGATGAAAAACAATCTCGTGTGCTTGTCCGGCTTGTTGAACGCCATTCCCACGTGGAGAACGTTTGGCGGGCGCTGTGCCACGAGCCCCCGGCACC
Source organism: Elanus axillaris (assembly GCA_026212715.1). Lineage (NCBI taxonomy): Eukaryota > Metazoa > Chordata > Aves > Accipitriformes > Accipitridae > Elanus > Elanus axillaris. The sequence goes on along the minus strand of JANZLQ010000089.1, from coordinate 2,650,966 downwards.
GAGCGGCTGGGGGGGGACGGACCGTGCCACCACCCTTTAAACATGGGAATTCTGCAAAATATACCCGGAAAGGCCCAGGGGTTTTCTCCCACACGGTCCCTAGTGGGGTGCGGTGGGGAGATGCCGCTGACAGATCGAAGGCTGGGTTTTTTTTTTCCCAAGAAACAATCCCGAGCGGTGGTGGGAGAGCAAAGCCATTACCACGGAGGATGAACTTGGCTCAGTCACCATGGAAACACTGGCCGGGACCTGGCGCCGCTCGCGTGTGCACGAGTCCCGTTGACCTCACTTAGAATTATTACCTTTAGCCAAATAAAATAATTTGTGTTAATAAAGAGACCATTTTCTCTCGGCTTCCAAGCGAGCCTTCCCCAGAAGGCAGAGTGACTCCTTAATTACACTTTTACTGCAAGGTGATTAATGTTCAATATGTGATACTCCGTTTAAATAAGTCGCTTATTAACACCTTTAATATGTTTTAATTTTTTTTTATTTTTTTTTTTTCCTTCCCCCCCCTTCCCCCCTCGCCTTGGCAGGCCGGGCTGGCGGCGGGAGGGGTTGCGCGGCACTAGATGGAGCTCTGATATTAGGCATGGGCGCGCGTGGGCACCCATTCGGCACCCGTGGGTGAGCCCTGGGGTCCTGTGATCTCCCAGAAGGACAAAATCGTGGAACGCAGGAGGGGAAAAGCCCAAGCGTCGAGGTCGGGCGGCTGCCGAAGTTAACTGGGGAGCGCGCCGGGAAACCCGCTTTGATTTTTCCCGCGGCGGGGCGGTTGTGGGGTGACGTGTAATGAGTGGGTGAGGGCTCAGCGCGCCCTTGGCGAAGGGCTGCAAGAGCCGTGGGATGCTGGGGGAGTCCCCCCCGGGGTGCGGGATGCAGCCGTGCTGGGTTTGGAAACTTCCATCCCAGTCCAGCTCTGCCCATCTTCTCCGTCGCCGCTGGAGATGGCACATCCGTCCCGTGAGAGATGCAGATGGAACAGGGTTGTCCGGAGAAACGTGCTGGAGCGTGGCAGAGCGCTGAGCAAATGGGGAAAAGAACAAATCCAAACCTCTTTTTTTGGTTATTCCTCTGTTAGTTATGGAGGGTCTGTTTTGGGGATGGGTGATGTAGACACTGCTGCGGCCGTTCCCGCTGCCCAGCCCAGCACCCGAGCGGAGGTGGGCGAGAAAAACGTCACATACACCCATCAGCTCTTTGCCTTCGGATACTTGGAACCGGCTAAAGTCCTAACGGCAGCACGGTTTGGGCAGGGCCGCTCTCCTTCGGGACGGCGGGATGGCGGTCCCGGCCCCGGGACGGCTGTGCCGAAGGACGGGCTGGATGTCCCCATCGGCTGGGGGCAGGCGGGACCTATATACGTTGGGTATATAATGTACATTGCAGCTGAGGCCGTCGGAAACGCTGCAGCCACGTTCGGTCTAACGGCGTTATTTAGCCAGCCTGGGGAGGTAGAAGAGGAACCCTAATTACAGTAATCTGTTATGCCTCTTGAAGCAGTATGTATATGAAAATATATATATGTATGCATATCCATTAGCTGGGCTTTCAGAAATGCAAGGGATTCTTCTCTTTCTTTCTTAAACAAGCAGGTTTGAAAATGAGCAGCTTCTGGTTTCCCGAAGGAAACGCCTGAGCCGGGAACGGTCCCCGGGAAGGGGACCCAGGATTGTTGTATCTCCAGCTCAGGCCGTTTGCTCCTCTCTGCTCAGCTCTCAGGAGAGAAGAGAGAAATTCTGAGGCACCCCCTCCCCTTCTGCCTGTCATTTTAAGGATCTTTTTGGCTCATTGGTTGGTTGGGTGCTTGGCTGGTGTTTAAAAAAAGAAACTTCTGTTACTGTCTGAAATGGATTGTTTCTCATCATTGCCACTGAATTTCTAAAGTTAAAAAGTCGTTTTATTTTATATCAGGTTTCTTTTTTTTAGAACTATTTTTATCTGTGCAGCAACAGATGTTTATAAATACACGTTATTATTTGTCGTATAAAAGAATGCATTAACGGTAGTAGTATATTCCAGCTTGTTTTACCGTAACGTGTGTGATTTTACAAGGTGCGCTTTAAACAAATCTCAATATAATTTGCAAAAATCTCTGCTTTCCCATGGCCAAGTCTCACCTGCGATAATTTCCTTCCAAGGCGGCTGGGTGATGCCCGAGGACAGCTTTGGCCGGGAGCGCGTCCCAGGCCGGGCGCCCCGGGGCACCCCGCAACCTCATCCCTGCTGCGAACCAGCACCTCCATTTTCATTCCCAAAACAGGAGCTCCCTTAAGTAAATCAACATCTGGCATCGTCGTAGAGTTGGGAAATAACGGTGGTGGTTTCTCCCTTTGCAGCCAGGGAAGGTGGTGGGAAATGCCGGCAGACCCAAATGGAAAGCGGGGCTGGAGGGAGAGGGGGATGCGGTGCGAGGGATGCGGGAGGGATGCGGGAGGGATGCGGGAGGGATGCGGGAGGCCGGCACTGATTCCCCTCCCGCCACCGGCTGCTCGAGGATTAGTTCCTTCTTCCCGCGCTCATCCGCGTCGGAAGAGGGTGTCCCACGTCGGCTGATGCCGTTGTCCCCGGCGGAGGTTCCCGCTGTAGCCATCGCTCCATTCCCAATTTCACCTTGCAGGACGCTTTTCCTTATTAATTTATTTTGAGCAGCAACGGCTGCTTAGCCTCAAGTCTTGTTTTGCGGGAGTGGAAAAATGGGAGAGGGGAGGGAATCTGGCGAGAGAGGGCAGAGCTTCGCCGGGCAGCGTCCTGTCACCCAGACACATTTACAGCCGTCGCTGGGTTTTGTTTCACGGACACCGGTGGGTTTCTCCGAGCTCGGGGCTCTCAGCAGCAGGTTTGGCTGCGATGCTGGGGCCGATGGCACGTCTCTGCCCGTGTGCTCTCGGGATGTGCCGGAGGACCGGGGTCTTGCCTTCAACTCCTGAGTGAACCCGGGGGATGAGCCAACGGCAGCGATGACGAGAGTGATGGAGAGCAGCGACGGGCGGTCAGGCGGCTTATCGGGGGAGAAGATGCGAATCCAAGGAGGTACACGCGAAGCAGAGGCAAGATAACGTGATGGGACGGAAAAAAGCCCCGGGGCTTCCCCCGCAGCCAGCTCTGCTGCTGGGACTTTGCACAGCCAAGGGGCTGAGGAAGCAAATGCATCCCGGATTATCCGTGTTTGAGTTCAGGCCCTACATCTCCATCTCCTCCGGGGCGGCCGTGCTGCGCGCAGAGCTCCGCCTGCCCAGCGAAACGCCAAATAAGACGATTTTCAGACTCTTTTGGTGGGGGAAATGCCCTCCGTGATGCTGCAGGGGAGGCGTGCCCCTCGGAATGGTTTTTGACCAGCCGGTCGCAGCATCCCCAGCCCTTCCGCCGTCCCCCGCATCCCTAAATTGCGATGCCAGTCTCTTGGTAAAAGATAATTTTTATTTCCCCCCCGACTTGCAGTGCCTCTCACAGCCGTATGCAGCTGTACATAAGTATATTATCCCAGAGCTATATTGTCTAGCAGCAGTATTTAAGGCTGCGAGCTGCTCCGGGGAGCCGTGCGCCTTGCGGGGATATTTGTCGTATCCGAGTGGGTGCCGTTTCTCCCGTGCCGGGGACCTGATCCAGCCCACGGCCGCCTTCTCCACGGAGCTCGGGGGGAGCTGGCACCCACCCCAGCAACTAACGGCTCACGTCAACCCGCCTGCCCCGCCGCTGTCGGATGCAGAATCCCCAAGTTTCTTGTAAATGGCTGGGAAAACCCCCCAAAAAGCGGAGGGCAGGAGCACGAGGCAGGCCAGGACCCGCAGCGGCTGAAGGATGCTGCCACACGTTGGGAATTGGGGATCAGGATGGTCGTTTGGAAAAGCTGGTGCCTAATTGTAAACGAGCTTGAAGGACGCTGCCAGTGCAGGAGCCGAGTCCTGCTCCGGGTGCCGAGGCTCTCGGGGCGGCTTCACCCACCCCCCCCCCACGTTTGGGTTGTGGGTTCCCAGAGCTTTCCGCATCCCGGCGGGCGCAGGAGCGGGATCAGGCCCTGCGTTCGCGCTGCCTTGTGTTATCGCGTGATCTATGGTGTCCGTCAGCGTCGCAGCCGTAATACCGAGAGCTCCCGCACACCTTTTTAAAGAACTCCATTTACTGCTACAGTGAACACAGGCTGCTCGGCGGAAAAAAAAAATGGAGACAAGGGGGAGCCTTTTTATTTATATAGACGACTAAAAAGGACAATCTCAGAAGATATGGCATTTACCTAGTGGACAGGAGCTGCCTCCCTAGGTTGGGTTCTTTCTGCTTTATGTCATCTAGTTTGGATCTCTGAATTTCTGCTTGGCCCGGCCGTTCAGAGCCGGGGCGGGAAGGGACGATCCCGGCAGTCCCGGTACCAAACACGCCAATTCTGGGCCAAACTGCCCAAAAGTGCAGCCCTGCATGGCAGGGCCTGACTCCTTTCCCCTCTTTTTACCTGCTTTCTGCTGGAAATGGGGTTAATTATTCCTCTTCTATGGAGGATTATTCAAGGGAAATAGTTAAAGCGCTGCCCTGGCTGCTGCTGGTGGGGTTGCAGAAATACTGGAGACTATATAATCTATAAATAATGGAGAAATACTGCAGAGTTAAATAAAATTGCAGAGAAACAAATGATTTCTAAATGAACTTGTCCCTTAATTGGTCAGGGAGAGCTTCTGAGGAAGCACTCAGGTTCTCCCCATCACCAATCTGGTGGAGCTTTTCCTGGGGAACCTCAGTTCTCCCAACCCGGTTTCGGGTGAGGATCGCTGAAGATTATAAATGCCTGAAATACAGCTTCTCTCCTCGAGTCGTTTTATTTTTTTACCCTCAGCACGGAGCCTTCTGAAGGGAACCAGAGGTTTGCTGCTCTCTATGCAGGGGTAAGGTCTGGTCCCCTTGCTACTCGTTTTGTTTTACCAATTTCTCCTTTTCTTTTTCTCTTCTTGTCTTGCAAAGAGAGGTTTTACCGGGGACGTCGGGGTACCTCTGAGACCCCAGCTCCAGCCGCTCTCCTTTGTTTGCCCTGAATTCCTTCCCTTTATTAAAAGGTGCCAAGAACTGGGAGGAAATAAACTGAAAAACAGTTGATGTAATTTCTTAAAATTAGCAGTAGCCCCCCTTGGTTAAGGCTGGAGGGGACCCTGGGAATAACGGCTCATTAAACGATGCTAACAATTCTAATAATAGAAAATGACTTGTAAAACCCTGTAAGAGAGGTAATACCTCTGGTTTTCTCTTGCTTTGTGGTTTTTTTTTCTGTGGTGGGGGGTGTTTGTTGGTTTGGCTTTAGTTCCTCGTCTCCTTTGAGTAGTTTGGAAAAGGGAGGAACTTTGCTGAGGCTCAGGCTGTGAAAAGACTAAAGCTGTGGTGGAGGAATAGCTGCTTAGCCGGTATAAATCCGGAGAGCTCCGTTAATTTCAGTGCTAACTTGGACATTTTCTTAATTGTTTGTCCTGTTAGCCACCTTTCTCTGACAGAAAGGCATCAAACACCCCTCCAGCCCTTCACCGCCCGGTATTTGGGAGTTCATTAGTTCAGAGGGCTGAGCTATACATCATCTAGCATTTCTTAATAGTCATCTATTTCAGGACTAATTCCCATTGACAATGAGCTTTTATTGCATTAAATAAAACGTCAGGTAATTCTGAGAATAATATTTCTCTAGTGTTCAAGACCCAGGGAAGGTCTCCAGCCAAGCCGATGCCGTTTAGTTGTCGTGAGACTATGGGTAAGGCAGTGCTGGCGTGTGCAGGTTTCTCCCCCTCTCTCTTCTTTATCTTCCAGCTTTGAACCTTTAGTATGAATTTTCCTTGCAGCCAGATACTTGGCTCTGTAATTTTTTTCTGACCTAATGGCGCTTGCTTTTACCGGGTGTTTAAGCTGAACGAGGTAAGCAGCCAAGAAAGTGAGGTTCGTCTTCGCTTTTTTTTTCTTACGGGACCATTCCCTGTGGCTGGGGTTGGGGCACCGCCGCGGCATCCCTGGGCTGCTGGTGCTGGTTGACGCCTGGTTGCGAGGGGAGAGGAAAGGGTTAATCAGGCCAGCGCACCCTTTCCAAAAGTAGAGGACAAATTTCGGGGGTGCTGAGCTGCGACGTGCGAGAAACGGAGCAAACGAAGCTCCGACGGGAGACCCCATCCCGTGCCAGCGCCGGCGTTGTCGAACCCTCGCCGTCCCCAAAACCCACCTCTCCTCCTGCGCGAAGCCCGGCTGTGCCTTCCCCCGCGCGTTCAAAAACTCCTTTAAACTTAACAGTGGCCAGTAATGAACCAGCAAAGGTTTATTGCCTATAAAGGATAAAATTAATGTAAGTTATCCTCATAAACTCTCCTGATTTGTGCTCGTCGTCTCTATTCTCGCCGTCCCTGCCAGCCTGTTCTAAATAGCTAATAGGGAGCTCTTGGGTCTTAACGGGAGTAGGTTAATTAGCGCGCGCCAGCCGGGTTTGGGTGCCGTCTTCCCGGGATGCTCCCCCGGCCTCTTCATCCTACGGCAAAGCGGAGGCGCAAATCACGTTTTTTTTCTCGAAGAGGCTTCCTCACCAGGATACGATCTTTAGCAAATACACCTTTCCGACGACTGCCGGACCACGACAAGGCTTTTTGCGCTGCCGGTCCTCGCTGTGAGCTCTTCCAGCCACCCCGCTCGTGACCGACCGACTGCGCTGAACTCCCCATCACGTGAATAATTCTTAAGAGAGGGGGGAAAAAAATCACCCCTCGGTTTTTCTGTCTCTAATACTGTAGCCAAAATCGAAATGAGAAATTCAGCAAAAAAGCACAGAAGATAAATATATAGTGGCGTGTACCTCTGACTTATAGTCCGCAGCCTGTTTTTATGGTGGTTACTTATTTTCAGTAAATTGATGAGGCTTAAAGGGGAAGCTAAACTTCCAGCCGATACATAGGTGAAATAATATTAAATTCCCATATTAAAGATCATCATTAACCTGTTTGGTTTTTATTGGGCTAACAGTAAACACAACAAGCTGTGAACAGGGTGTTTAATTATTTCAATGAATATTCATAGCATACAGGACCTTTAGAGTAAATAAAGAGAACAAATTGTTCCACAGCGATTAGAAGGTTGATAAGCAAAGCCTCATCTTTAAATTGAGTGAGCAAAATGAAATACACCTACACTGTAAACCCTCGGTTTTGTAGTTGCTATGTAGATAGATGTATGTTTAAGAAATGAATACAACTCTTGCTAAGCAACTTTCTTAAGAGAGTCATTTATTTTCAATGGGCACTAGGTACGTTCGGGATAATTTTGGTCTTAAATAGGAGGAGTATTTGGAGCGGGTGCTGCGGCACCACGGCTCGCGATGCAGACAGCATCACCGATTTCTGTAAAACGGCCCGGTTTGGGGGTTTGGCTGAAGGAGTGCCTGGAGTGCCTCTTTTTTCCCCTTTCCCCAAAGCCCCTTCCTGCAGCACCCTCCCCTGGAGCACTAACTCCAACGTGTTTTCTGCACTTACCAGGTATTTCAGGGGGTTGGTTAAACAAGACATCGCGTGGGGACGAAGTGGAGCTGCACAACGACTTACAGGGAGGCTGTAGGAGGTACCAAACCACCGACTCAAGTCCTTTGTCCTACATTATATATAAGGGCACGTGTACGTTTAACCGGTAAAGGAAGATAGATGTTCTAAAGCTCTCGATACAGACAATAGGACTGGGCGCCGTAAAGGGATGTGTGACTTGTGAATTAAGAGACTTGGTAACTTGTAGAATGATGGTTTAAAATGACTTTATTTTATAGCTAGTTTCTGCCATTTGAGTGATGTTGCATGTATTGGTTGTATTTATAACTTAATAGCTTTTCTCAATTTTATTATACTTTTTATGATACTTGTGGCTTTATGGTACTTCATAATTTTTCTCAGATTCATTAAATCCCAGTGAGGGTGGAGCTAATGGCAGAGCAGGTAGTGCATTCCCAGGGCCACGGAGCAGTCCGTAATCCCCCTGCAAAGCGCAGGAGCTGGCCTCGGGATGCGTTCGCGCCATCCGAGGTGAACCTGGGGCTGCGGGTGGAAGAGGGGAAGGACGGAGCGGGAGGTGATGGCTGATACCCAACGGCTGCTGCTTGGAGGCAGCTCGCGGCAGAGCTGGGAGCTGCTGCTGCTGAAGACGACCCCGTCCTGGTGGAGAAGCAATCGCTGCCCTGCTTGCAGGGCACGTGGCGGTGGTTAAATATTTGCTTACAGCCGTCTTTAGACACCCTTCCCTTTGCAAATGCCGGCTGGTGCGTTTGCACCCAGGCTTGCCTGGGCTGGGAGCTCGACCTGTGATGGCAGCAAAGAAACAGCATCTGTTTAGGTTTTTTACGTCATACCAAAACGGCTGGTCCCAGCCCGGTTCCCAAATTTCCCCGGGGCCGAGCAGGGGAGGGAGCCTGGCCCATCGCGGAGCCGTGCAGGGAGAGGACGGATGTGCTGGGCGGGCAGGGAGGCAGTCGGACAATGTTCCTTGTGCTCCTCGGTGTCTTTGTTTCACAGGAACTCCCTGTCCATGGCAGGGTGATTTTTTTTTCTCTTCTCAACCAGTTAAACCAGTCATTCCCTCCCATAACCATGGGGCAGGGAAAACTTGCATTTAAAATGCAGGTGTATTTTGGAGGCTTGGGCTTTGGTATCGACAAAATTCTGTAGAATTTCTCCAATTTCTGCATTAACCTTTGGCCCTGCCATGCTCTGTGTATTCTAACCTTTCTGGTTTGGTAGGTGCCATGTACCAAAGGTGACGTTTCTGTGTTCCGAAGGCGTTAAATCCTTACTGTGCAGTTTGCTGATGCCAGCCCTTCCCAGTGCGTGACGGCATCTTGCTGAGGACACGGGGACCGTTTCTACGGAAAAACTACCTCTGCAGCTTGCTGGCTTCAGTGTTTCCTTCTGCACTTGAAACTGGCCCAAAATGATGCGAAATTTAGGAAAACTTGGGCATGACTCGGAGGGGGTGATGTGGCAGGAGAAGCCCTGTCGGCATAGCCTGGGCTGGCCGTGGTTTCGCACCAGTGTTGGGAGACGAGGGCGAGAGGTTGGGAGAGGAAGGCGAGAGGTTGGGAGAGGAGGGCGAGAGGTTGGGAGAGGAGGGCGAGAGGTTGGGAGAGGAGGGCGAGAGGTTGGGAGAGGAGGGCGAGAGGTTGGG
>JANZLQ010000089.1:2614559-2629450 GCA_026212715.1 Elanus axillaris | reverse complement strand
GAAGGGGGGGGGGTGGGGGAGAGGAGAGGGAGAAACTCTTGCACCGATTCATCTAAGGGACACAGGCTAGAAAAGGGTTAAATATACTCATGTTTCTAAATGGCTGAACTACTGTATGTTGTAGTTTTCAACTGCAAATCATCTTTAATAGCAGACATCACGGGATGGCTCATTACATTAAGCTATTTTTCATGCTATCTCCTGTAATATCCTTTAATCCAATGCGTTTCAAATCACCTCAGGCTAAAATAAGAGACATAGCGATGTAATAGCCTAGTGTATTAGTGGGTTAATTGCCCTGTTGTACTCTCTAGTAGATATCTCTGGAATGAGTTCTATATTAATTGTAAATTGCTTAATACATTTAACTCCTTGAGCAGCTTGGTCCTCTGCTATGTCTTTAATGAACGAGAAAACTTTTGAGTTGTAAATAGTTGTTTTCTCGTGCCCAGCACCGCGGGTGCCTGGCCCTTCCCCGGCAAGCACCAAGCACACACGTCATCCCATCGCCACTTAGGAAGAGTCAGCCCGGAGCACTAAAGGGAAATTATTGCTTTTTCCTGGAAGCTGCAAAGTTCCGCTCCAGCCCTGCAGCCTGCATCGGAGGTGGTCAGCGGCCAGCTTTCCGGATCAGCATCCGCAGAGGCAGCGGTGCTGGGACTGCGTGGGCACCGTACGTTACGCGGTGGCGGTCCCCGAATTGGACAATCAGAAATGCTGCGGAGGAAGGGAGAAAAAAAAAAGGAAGGTTTAAATAATACATAAGATTCCAGGCTCTCGTCTTGCCAGTGCCGAGGCCAGCAAGGGAAGACGGATGGAGTGCTCTGCAGCTCTGTCAGAGGATGCAGCAGCAGGTCACTGACACATACTGCTCTCAAAGTATTGCCCATAATGTGCAGTAGCTAGTTTTCTAAAATTACTTTTGCAGCGCTAGGCAGACACGTCCACAGATTTGAAGTCACTTTTCTGAAGATTGGAACATAAGTGTCACCGGGCTACTGGAGGGTAATGCCACTAATTTCCTTGGATTGCTCCCAGTTTGTGTCAGGGGGGTGGAAGGAGGAGCAGGCACAGCGGAGGTTGGAGGGGGTTCTATAATTCGCAGGTGAGACATTCTTTATTCATTTCTTCTGGGACATTCTGGTTTCTAAAAATCCTGGCAAAAACGCTACTGTCAATTTAAAGCAAAGACACAGAGAGGAGGAATGCTGAAATACCCCTTGCTTTGAAAATTTAGAAGCAACTCTTTCCTGAAGTGCCACCTATTGCTGAAAACCAGCAGCACTGCAGAAGTGGCGGCAAGGAGACCGCAGGTCAGTGGTCTGAACTTAACCTGTGCGACTAAAAGCCCCGACCACCCGATCTACCCGACCTGAACTGCGCAGCTCAGCCTGTTCCCTGGCGCAACGTGGCCACGCCGCAGCGCGGTGACGGTGTTACGGATCTCTTTTCGAAGTCTTACACCTAAGAGAAATAGAATACTCATAAAGATGCAATTCAGGAAGCCTTTTATAACGCACTTAACTTTAAACATATGCTCAAGTTCCAGTACTTCTAGTGGAGCAGCATTTTAATGCTCCTTTCAGCTGAAGTGTTTAACAGAAGAGACGCTTTGCTTTGGGGTTTATAAGCGGGAGCTCAGACGGGTCTTTCCCACCCCTGGCCTCCACGTGCACACGGAGCATCTGACGGACAGCCCGAGCAGGGAGGCAAAGGGCTGTGCACGTACGATTCCTCTGTCGGGGTGGGAAACACGGAGCGCAAGGCAAGCTTTCGCTCCTGCAAGCTTTGTGGATTTTTTTCCCCGACTGTACTTCCGCACAGCCCTTGGAGGTGGGGGGATGCAGCATGGCTCCATCTTCTGCAAGGAGAGACCTGATGTCGCTTGCCGCCATCGCATATGGCAGCTCGGAGATTTAAATTTGGATTTTCTGAGCTGCCCTGCACTGTCTCTGACTCCTGCACGCATGCAGAGTTATGCTTATTATTATTATTATATTATTTGTGATTATTATTATACCACTATTATTATTAATAGTGGTATAATTTACATAACTTCCTATATGATTGCTGCATCCTAAAACACCCAAGCAGAAATTTCCCTTGCTAATTAGAGGATGTTAAGACTAAACTCTCATAGATGGAGAGCTGTTTGGAAATGAAGCCCCAGTAACGCTATTTGCCCTTTGCAGCGAAGCCGGGGAACCGGGAGACGATGAAGCGGACTCTGTGTGCTCACCTGGGGGAAAGCCGGCAGCGGGCAAGGAGAATGGACTTTTGCTCCGATGAAGTCAACTAGACATTATCCTGGAAATCAGCATCTCCCTCGGTCGCCTTTGTTACAAACGCAGCAAAACGGAAAGGCTGCCTCATTCCAGTGCCATTGAGGCAATTTTTTTTCGCTGTAAGGTAACTGTACTGACTCCAGTGGAATTACTTCTGATTTATACCTCGGGAAGTGAGAGAGGAGCCAGACACCCCGGGTAATTCTGCTCTAGCATTGCCTGTACCCATTAACGTTTCCTTGCATTTACATGAATAATTAGTTTGGGCTAAAAGAAATATCATCCCTCTGTTTTAAAACAGAACGCAAAGATGTTTCTGAGACAATCTGAATAAAAATTTTGTAACTCGTAGAGGAAAATTTCTGTGAAACTACACAGTCAGTTGTTCTTTGAAGGAAAGACACAAAGTGCTTAGACTGCTGGAAAAAAAAATCCATCAAGTAATTCTCTATCTATAAAATAGGTGGTAATGCAATCTGAGCTTAATTTTGATGGCACACTGTACTTCATAACAGTGACAACACCTTAAAAAACGTAATGAAAAGGCCTGATTTATTACTGAAATAATCCATTTAGCACTCCAATAAATAAAGGGAGAAAATACAACCAATGTTTCGGCAGAAGGGAAAAAAAAAAAAGAGAGAAAAATTGCAATGCATAGCAGTTTTTTGTAAATGCATCCAGAGGCTGTGGCCACATGTTTTGGGGTTGATTATTTTTCTGAAGACAAATATAAATTCAAAGTTAGATTTGAGATTTAGGCCTGATGTCCACTCTGCATTTTGAAAAAATGCACAGCAGCCCCATGACTCAGAAACACAGGGACTGGTTCTGACCGACAGGGGGGAGGAGAAGGGGAGGAGAAAATGCTAACTTACTGCCTTACAAATATTTGATTTTGAATATGCTCTCATAGCCATCATTAAGTGCAAAGCAAACATATTTTCCCCTTATGCCAAATTTGTTTTAATAACATGACGTTACTTCTGCAAATGTCAGCTCCAGCCTCTCTCTCTCCATTTCAGTGGCGCTTGGCCCACAGTGAAGACTGGCAGGTTTTATACTCCCTCTACATCACTTCTATTAATCTGTTTAATACGCCACAGGACCTGGCAGCCGCAATGACAGTAAAAGCAATAAAATCCTCACGTGGCAGGTGTTTGTGTTCGGGTACAGCGTCCCGAACGGCACGCTGGAGAGAGGAGCTGCCATTTCTCTATAGACGAAGAAAAACTTGCCGACGCAGAAACAGTCATCCGGCAGAATGACGTGACTGAGGAGGGTGCTGGACTTTGATAGCCAAAAGTTCGAAGGCCACGTTGGACCAAGGTGCGAGGAAGGATGCAGAAAGGAGGCAAGCGTGGCTCTGCTGCTTTCAACGGAGAATGGTGTTAGTGGTGACGGCCGCGGCAAAGGGGTTCTCCTGCACGTTCCCGGCATCGCGGACAACATAAAGCCAAGGCTTAATAACATCCTTTTTCTTCTCGCTATGCTACGGGCCAGACCGAGAGGTGCCGGCCGAAACTCGGCGCGTATGAGAACACGTTGTATCGCCATCTCCCAGCCCGGGTCTCTTGGTGTTTGAATGGGCCAGTGCTGCACGCCGGTTCTGCAACCGTCAAAATGAACGGCAAGTACCACGGATGAAAGGTTAGGGGAGAAAAAAATCAGCAAACTGTTGCCACGTGGCCCTTTTGGGGGGGGATATGCTGCTGTGTGGCCTTGGAGCACCTTCCACTGGTGGCTTTGTCCCTCGTGCCCGCGTCTCCGAGGCCGGAGGAATGGCTCCGGCGCCTGCGTCCCGCTGCACCCTGCCCGGCCCTAATTGGCCTGTTTGTTTTGCAGTAAGTGATTCCTGCCTGTCTTGGGGTGGATTGTTTTTCACACCATTAAATGAAGTTCTGCTGTATTGATCCCTGTTTTTCCAATTTGAAGCCTGAAAAGTGATGAAGACATTTTCTTGTTTTCTCATGTACTTTTCCCTCAGTTCATTTAGGTGACCTGTCTTTAGTTCCTTGCTCTGCTCGCTGTAATTGCTTCTTCAGAGTAATGTTACACCGTAAGCGCGGTACTGCAGCTGGGGTATGTTTTTATGGAAGGATGAAGGAAGGCGAGGTTGAAGTCATCAAGCAATATTAACTGCGGAAGGTTTGTCACAAATGACATCTCAATAGCAGTGTCTCCTGCTGGAGCCTCAGTAAAATAGTGCAGAGGATGAGGGTGGGACCATGGGACAGTTTTGTCTCTTCAGGCTGCCTAATATTTTGATGAAGAGATGGAAACATTGTGGAACGTTATTTTTCTTTGGGCACAGATATCGTTGTTCGTGTCCTCTTCACCTTTGTGAAAAATCTGAATACTTGAATGTTTGCGTTAGATTTTGTCAGGGATCTATTTTCGTTCAGCACTAACGTAAGGGGCGGATTTTTTCCAGAAGAGATCAATAGAGTGGGTGCTGAACTTTCACGTTTAAATGGCAAGTTTAATTAAGGAGGGAGCACTGGTTGCTCCAATGCAGCCTCACTTGCAATTAATTGAAGTACGAGATCTAAACCGAGCCCCTACACACCCAGAAGTCTTTGGTGGCTTCAGTAGGCTCCAGACTTGCAGACTTCACAGATGGAAACCAGCAGAAGTGCAGCGAAGCCTGGGGAAAACATGGAAGGTTGGGATTGTTCTCTGTATCACGGAGCTCTCCCACCGAGCCTGGGGACAGTCTGGGATGCCCGGAATGCTGAGGGTGGGAACGCGGCACCACTCTGCTGGTTTGCCTCAACGGGTAGGTAGGGACCAAATTTGAAGTTTGACTTACTGAGCGTTTCGTAGCATCATCTTGGGTACCTCTGCAGCCACCCAGGCTGCCTCCCGGCGTGCTCGTGGCACTCTGAAGCGAGGCAGGTGTCCCCGAGACTCCTCGATGCTCCGCACGATTTTTACTCCCAGTCTTTTCTGGTATTTTTGCTCCCCAGCTCACAGGGAGACACATAAAACATCCTTGTTTTAAGGAACTAGTTGTTGCTTTGATTTCTTAAGGAAGTGGATTTTGGTGGCTTTGCAATAAACGGTGGAGTGTAGCACTTTATTTTGGTTTTCATTACAGGAAGGGAGTAAAGCAAGTGCTAATAAAGAGGCAGAACTGGCAACTCCTGGGCAAGGCCAGGGGAATGTGCCGCACCTCTGAGATGCTTCTGGAGGGAGCTCAGCCCTCCCTCCTTCCCGCTGTGATGTTGCTTATTAAAGCAGCGGGAGGGTCTGCGAATGCCCAGAGTCAAGCACGGCTCAGGTAAGCTTGGGTATTGGCAGGATGAATTTGTTCCCTGATCCTGGAAATAATCCTGTCGAGACCAAGTGGGCTGGAGGAGGGTCTGGGGTGCGGGAAGGCAGCCGTGCGCTGGGCCTTTGCAGAATCAGGGCACTAGACGGAGATCTCAGTGCACGCTTATTAGGCAGGTGATTAATCTATTTATTTTGCGTTACTACTGTTATTATTATATGCATAAGCCTAAACTGTGGAAGAACTTTACTGCACAAATTGCATTCGCTTGCTGTGAGCACGAAATAAAGAGGAAAATTCTCTCCTTTGAATATCTTCTGTTCTAAATGGGTGGGAAGGGCTGAGAGAGGGGGCTTTGGGGGTCAAGATCTGTCTTCTGTGCTCTCGGCATCTACTATCATGAGGTCCCCGCTCCAATTGGCCTTCCAAAGTGTTACCACAGTACCAAGTAATATATAATATAGACAAGAGATAGGGAAAGGGATGCAGTAGAAAAAATGAACTTGTGCCAATGTATTATTCCAGCAAAGAAAATCCAACGTGCTGTTTGAGAACATGGTGCCATATAGACATCTGGGGGAAAAATCTTGGGAATAACGTCCACTGGATCTGAATGGCATGATACATTTCAAAAGGGTAACTGCACTAGGCACAGTAAACAGCAGAAAATACACAAACAAGGAAGGAGGGCTTAACAATTTCTTTTTTTCCCCTCCAAATGTAAAAACCTTGGGCAAAGGCTAAAAATTAGGAAAGGGGGTAATCTTCAGAAATGGGTGGTCTGTTCACCACCTAAGCGATAGGAGAGGATTTCTTTTTAAAATTTTTTTTTTTATTGTAAACTACCTTATGACAATTGGTGATAAAAGAGCTGAGCCTTTCAAAAATCCATTTTAATAAAACACCGTATGACCTCATAGATATGCATAGGATTTAGAAATAACATGGATGTTAATGAAGGTACTTGAAAGGTATGGTGCCATATTGCAATTTTATGGAAGATCTTAGATTAATGAAATTAAACGTGAACTGCATTGTTTAGATGATGAACTTAAGGTCATATCTGCAGCATTTGAAAGAGAAACCTTGAGTGGAGGGTGTAGAATCATTGATTTAGACCCTGGTAGACAGCTGAATAGCAAGCATTGAAGCATGAAGGTAAATTCCCATATTTCATTGTTAGAAGGTTAGCTGGTGGCTGCCAGCTTTTCAGTGATAATCACCAACCAATTCCACCCTGTTTCAAAAAAGATTTTGCCTTTGTGTGCGAAGACACTTTTAAAAACCATTACTGTTCAAAGCAGGGCACACTGTTTAAAGAGAAGCTATTTCTGCAAAATACAGGATGGCAATGAGTTGATGCTGTCCTTGGATAGTGATGCTATTAAGTTCATTAGGATCATCATCCATTTAAAATGCTTATAAGGAGAATTAAGACTGTTTGCTGGAGACGCCAGAGGCACCTCCTACTGCAAGTCACAACTACATGTCATCAGTAATTAGCTCTTTTGCTTCTTTAAGATTTTTTTTATACGACAGTGGCCCTTTCAGGTTTAAGTACTGTTTTCCTCCCCAGACACACAGCACACGTGCACACACAGAGGGAATAAATGCATGCACATGCACATGTGTTAAACTAATAGACATGAATTTGTACAACAGGAAAATTGCAAGGAATGAAATCCTCAGGCCTTAAGAATAAGTGATAATAGAATGATACTGCCAATTACTGCTGGAGAACAGTGTTGTCACAGGGAACCGCTCATGGAGATAGAAGGATGAGGGGCGGAGAAAAGATTCCCTTTTGACAGTTTGCCGTTAAAGGGAATTTGTCAAGGATGTTAAAATTAGACCTAACTGGGCCAGATCCTCAGATGACATAAATCAGCCTGTAGACTTCAAACCACGATCTGGCCATGTACTCCTCTTTGTTCTTTCTTCATCTTTATTATCTGCATCATAACACGGCCTGAAAGCTCCAATGATGCTTTAAGCTCCATTGTCTTAGTGCTTTTCAAACGCAGGGAGAGAAGGTATTTCCATGCTTTCATCTGCTCTGCACGGAGTCTTTTATTGCTTAAAACATCCACATGTTTTACAAAACCTACTAAGCAAGTGTGGGAGATGGGGACCTTGTCCAGACTAGGATTTAGGGTGCGATGTTAACATAGGTTAGACAAGCTGTACGGACCGACCTGTTTTCAGTGTGGGTAAGATGAGCTGCTTTCCACCGTTGCAAAGTGATCGAGTTGCCTTTAATGAGTGCTGTCGCATACCAGAGTGAGAACACTGAAATGGGAATCCATCATCCTGCACCCAGCCCTCCTGAATTAGAAATATAGTAATACTGAAAGGGAGCATTTAGCTTCTGGAGTGGCCTGCTAGGGTGCAGGGGTCTAGCTGCTTACAGGACAGGGCAAACCTGAAGAAGACACTCTCAGATGGGAAAAGATCCCGTACTTCCACGTACATTCTCTTCCAGCCCAAAAGCAAAGCTGAACTCCGCCACATCATGAAAACTGAAAGCTGCCAGTAAGGAAATTCGAGAAGAAATAGTGTTAGATAATGGTCATGAATGCGTTATGATCACTCCTTTCATTAGAAACTTCCTTGTTTTCTCCCCGCTGTACACCACAAACAGCTTGCACGTGATTTATTTGTCTGTGTTTTGGGGAGGAGAGGCAAAGGGAATAAAGTCTTAGCCATGAGACGTTTAAAAAGGCCATTGGGAGACTTAGAGATATGATGCTTATTAAAATAAATGGGAGATGTGTGTCTAAATCCCCTGGTCATCCTTGAAAATCTTGTCCCTAATATTTATCTTGCAGTCATTTCCAAATGGGGCATTGCATATCCCATCTCTAGTGTGTATCTAAGTGCAACTGGACAGTAAAACCAGGATCACACAGGGGCCAAGCCCAGCTCTATGCCATATACTGCTTAATGTTCTGAGTAAGGAGAGAGCGTAATGGTACAAAGCTTTGAAACGGTACAGAGCTTTTCCTGGGAAACTAGAGAAAAAAGCCCAAGTCCCACAGAAGTTAGAGGAACGTGGCTTCCCTCTCCTGTTTCCAGAGGTTTCTGGTATGTGCAGCTCTTGGCATCAGACAGACTAACCCTGCTGCATCCAGTTCCATGGAGCTGATTTGCTGAGCATTTAATAGATTCATAACTTTCCATCCTGTTGTAAATCTTCCAACAAATATTTTTTAATTTTTAAAAGAAACTATTGGCGTTGGCCACTTCGGAAATGCTGACCCATTAAGTCTAAACAGAGACGTTAGGGCATGTTAAATATCAATTGATTATAAAACCCATATTAATTGACGTTTAGCAGCTTCACTAATGGAGAGGAGCTCATTACCTAGCAGTTAACCCTCAATGCATATATATTAAATAATCAATTAGTATTTATTTAACATACAATAACCTCCCTGTTAGAGCTAAATTAAAAGCCTCTTTATGGAGGCCTTGCAGAAAGCACTGCACTGTGCTAACCTGAAGCCAGGAATTTGCATTAATAGCCAGAATCTTCGTTACCTCTGGTGCCCCTAAGATGATTTTAACATATTAAGTGAAAGACTACAGGGGTCGTGTATGTTACAGTCACTTGGCCCTACTAAGAGGGACTCAGCCCCCGAGTTATATGATGGAGTATGAAAAAAGTCTAGTTCAGGTACGTATTTGTGGAACAGAGCCGTAGCTAAAATAAACCAAGTTCTCCCGGTTCTCCTGCAGTACAACATGAATTTCTTAATTTCTCTGAATTTCTCCTTCGAAGACAAATGGAAAAGGTTGCACTGCTTTTCCCAGACCACAGAGCAGGCACGGGGACCTTTGCCGTGGGGCAGGATAACCTTTCAGCGCTTGCACGTGCCACCATGCTATGCCATCAGGGACACCGGGAGGCCAAGAAAGCATCCAGGGTCACTCGCTCCGTTGTAGACAGACCGTGAAATGCAAGTTCACCACGTCGGACTGGCCGCCGGGTTTGTTCTTTCTCCCATCCCCAACCCTTCAGTCTGGCAAGGCTGTGCTGACACAAAATTCAGCTGGGCTGTAGGCTGTGCGCTGCGGTGACGGCCAGCTGTGAGCAAAGGCTGGGGAGACGCTGGGCGGATTAAAGCTGAACCAAAGATAAGCCTCATTTATCCTCCTGCGCCTATGCAGTGCAGAATGCCCTCCACTGATGCAATTACAATTTGTAAAAATGCAGTTTTAACACTGCGCTACCTCTTTTTGAGAAGAATCTGCCATTAAAACTCTCCCTAAATGATAGGAATTGTGGTACTTAACAGCAAAAGGTGAGTCAGGTTTCTCCAGGGTAAACACGGTGCCAAAAGAGCATGCAGGTTGTGAACCGAATGCCGTAGGGCTGCGTTGGGGAAAAGAAATGAGAAAAGCTTTGGCAGTGTGTCTTGTGGGCTGTGCAACATTCCTGTGGGCCTGATTCAGCTCACGCTCCCTCCGGGCAGGGAGAAAGGCCCTGGGAGCAATTCGGCAGAGGAGAGCGTGCCAGGAAGGGTGCTCAGCGCGGAGAAGTTGGCGAGTTGCTGCTCGTGCGGTCCCGGCGAGATGGAGAGACCTGGCAGGTGATGGGTGAGAGGGAAACACAGGGACTCGCACGCGAGTGAAAGACCTTTGAAGTAGAAGAAAAGTATTTTCAAATGTAAAAATAAAGGAGAACGAGGAGAGAGGTGGCTAGACAGCAAGACAATATAGAAAGCAAAGAAGTGGCACGGCTGGGTAATAGAAATAGGGCAAACTGGGGAGC
This sequence comes from Elanus axillaris, assembly GCA_026212715.1. Taxonomy (NCBI): domain Eukaryota; kingdom Metazoa; phylum Chordata; class Aves; order Accipitriformes; family Accipitridae; genus Elanus; species Elanus axillaris. Next base: position 2,619,117 of record JANZLQ010000089.1, on the reverse strand, counting down.
TCAGAAAAGGAATAGCTGAACTAAATTGCTCAAAATGAGTCTCTCCTGTGTTATGCTCTGAGCTGCCATTTATATCTGTGTGGCATATTGAACATTAGCAAACGGATTTACTCCCATCTCTCTCTGATGTAAAAGGGTGACAAGGAAGAGTATAGCAGGGAGCTATTCTGTTTTCCTTGGAGCCTAGGTGAGTTTTATATTGGGGTCTAATAGGCCCAGAACCTATTCGGAGCTGAATTATATCACCCCTGCCCTATGCAATAATCTGTTTTCTGGTGGGGGAAAGCTGGGAAATCAAGCAGCTTCTCCAGAAGTCAATTTCGGTTCTCAAAGTGGAGCCAGTTCAAGAAATTGTCATTGATCCACTTCTGAACTTGGAGCAAATTTCCATAAAAATAATCAGACCCTCTCAGCTGCAGAAGTTTGCAATGCCATGTGTTTCACTGGGTGGGACGGGCAGGCTGGGAGAACGGGGGCTGAGCAGCGCTTTGGGTTCAGGTTCTTCCTCTTCACTGTACCGATTCCGAGTAGGGAGCTGGGCGAAGGAATTGGGTGAGGGAGGGGACGGCAGATGATGCCTTGGCCACCCTCTTTGTAACATCGCTTGCAAAAATGAGCAAATGAAAGCAAAGGTTGTTTGGTCTGATCCTCAGCTGATGGAAACCGGAGCAGCCCTGTTAACCTTAAAAAAAGCTTGATTAATTTAGGCTCCTGATGAAAAATTATCTGGGAACGTGGCTTGGTTTAAAAGCCCGTAGAAAAACAGGGGAGCTCTGACACTGGGAGAGCTAGGTTCAGACCGGAGCAGGCAACAACAGCTCGATCCCAGAGGTGTGAATAAAAAACACGAAGAAGAGCAGGACCTCTCTGGGGCAGGCCTGACGGTATGGGACATTTTATACAGGTGTGAAAGGGGGTGCATGCCCCCCCCNNNNCCCTGGCTGCCCCCCTCCAGAGGGAGAGGGAGAGCCCCAGTCTCTCCTGGCTGCAGAATGGCAAAGGGAGTCAAGGAGATTTGAGGGTAGCAGAGATGGGGCAGAAACAGGCAAATAACCATGGATTTGAAACATCAGTACGTGGAGTTTAGAGAAGGGGTAAGCAAAATAAAACCGGAGGAGAACGGCAATACTGTTTGAAGGGTAATAATCAACCTGATAGAAAAATAGCTTTAACCGTTGAGGATCTCACGGAAGACCCTAATGTAATTTTATTTTATTGAGAAAATTTAATTGTGTTTCAGGCCAGCTCTGCTTTTCAGCGCTGCTGTGAAGTGCAAGGCAAGCACATGTCAACGCCTGCCCCTCCCAAAACTCAGGGAGGACTTTGCTGTTGGCTGTTCACTACGGTAGAAAGAGACCTTCGTGGTCTTTTCCCTCCAAGGACAGCACCAGTCGTTTGAGCAAGTGATGGTCACCTGTATTCACAGGTATATGATGTATTTTTAGCACCTGCAATAAATAACTTCTTTTTTCCTTCCAGCTTCTGGAAACATTCCCAGTCCCTGGCCTATTCATCAGGATTGTTATATTTCTGCTGCTGAAAAGAGGGAAGTACCTTTTTCTCTTACTATTTATTAGCATGTACCATAGTGTGAGGGACTGTGCCGAGGAGGGGAACCCTGTTGTGAGCAGCACTGGGTAAACACAGCAGAAATGACAGTGACAGTCCTCATCACAGAGTGTTAGCAATTCAAACAGCCATGTCAGTCAAAGAATTTGAGAGAAGAGATGTAACACAAGCAAAAAGAAGAATGTGACAGTTTGCAAACACTGAGTGAGTTGCATTATTTTTCACAGGTGTGTTCATTCTTTAAGTATCTTGAAGGAAATGGAGATGAATTTTATCCTGGACAAGCCTATGTGCAAGCCAGATCTGTTGGAGCTTTATGTTAGACATGTAGAAATTTCTTTCTCTTGTAGAGAGAGATAACCACAGGGCTTTTTGAAAATTTCAGGAAATTATCCAAGGCCTGTTTTTGCGTAAGAGCACAGGGGGATATATCACTGAGCCCTAGGGAAGGGCAGCCTTGTACTAATCTATTAATAATAAGCAGAAGAAAGTAGTGAAACAGAAGCAGTGGAGCAAAAAGAAAACCAAAAAACCCACCAGACAAAAGCTAATGATTTTCCCAGGTAAAATTTGGGGGTAGTTGGAATGTATTGATGTTTCCTAAAAGAAACAATTTAATCCCCTCCACATTGCAAAGGTAACACTAAACTTCAGAAATTAGGCTAAATGTTTTCTATTATCCTGAAATTTTGCCTCAGAGAACTGATGACACAGAAGGAATTTCCTTGGGAAAGGAACAGGTAAAGGATGCTGCAGAATTATTTTAGTTAAACTGACTGCAATGCTAAAAATGAATTCTGGAGCAGGACAATAAAGAACTCATACAAGAATATTAATTCTGCTTCCAATCATCCAAGGACTTCAGTCACTAAAGTCAGGAGTGAATTCATAGACTGTCTAGTTTCCACGGGCTTTGGGGAGGCCTTGCCAACGCTAGTCTTTCCTGCTAGATTTGCCTGTGACTCTTCAATGTTATTAGTGGAAATAATTTCCTCTATGGAGAAGCAGCTGCCTCTCCCCTGCTGCTCTGTCTCTGCTGTGGTTTGCTCCATCGTACGTCGTATCTTCCCTCAATCCTCGTAGGCAGCACCAAGGGCTGTGCCTGCAGGGTCTTGTTCAGTCTTTTGCCCAATTATCCAGGCACAGAATGCCCATTCTAAGCTAATCATGAAAGACAGTCGTCTCCTGGTGAAAACACTCTCTGAGGACTCACCTCTGCCATCGTTCCTTCGAGGAACTAACCCACTAATTACGGGAGAGGAGTGCTTGGATTTATATCATACATGACATTAAAAGCAGAAAGGGAGATCCTCAAGGCTGAGACCCCAGGTACTTGTCCCATCGCTCTGCTGTGCCGCTTGACCCCTTCCCTGTCTCTCTGGCTCACCAGGGAGACCTGCTCGTCCCCACCGGCAGCGTGTATTCCCTTGGTGAGAGACTCTCTAAGGCCTTTTTGAAAATCCCAATCTAAATACATGTGTGTCGAACTTATAAAGTGTGGCTGCAAAGAGTAAGTCCGATCTGTAACACATTATAAAGTCCTCAGCTAGCAAGCACTAGGGCAGAGTAAAATGGTTATTTTAGCCGTATCATCTCTTACGATTGCTTGTCCTACATCTCTGTGGAGGGGTGGCTGGCAGAGCACAGCTCTGCTGATTTAAGCTCACCAGGCTCCCGTGTTGGCTCTCTTGCTGAAAAGCCTGAGCTGCCTTACAGGACTTGGCCATAAACTGTGCAGCCCAAGGAAGATATTGCTTGTTTTCTGAAGGACAGGAGGAAATCACCCCATATACGTCCTCTATCTATTGCCTCTCTGGACAGGAAAAACATAAATGCCTTTCCCACCATTTTATTTATTGGCTTTTCTCTGTTTCCTGGGAAAAGGCTTTTTTTCCTTTTTTTTTTTTTTTTTAGTTCTTTTGTGTGTGTGTGAGTCTGTGTGGGGTAGGCGTGTGTGTGTGTTTAGGAGGTTAAAAAAAATTTCTTGCTGTCAGCAAGTGATGTTACAAACCTGCTCTGACAAGGCTGGTTGTATATTTACAGTTGGTGAGAGCGAAGGCTTCATCAATCTTCACGCTTTGAAAGGGACAGGCCCGCTCCCATGAGCACCTGCTCCGGGAGAACAGCTGAACTGTGACTTTCCAGGGAGCTAGCTGTAAATTTTAGCCATTCCCCCCGCAGCCCACGCATGCTTGAGCTCTTTAACCTTCCCAGGCTGGCAGGAGTCCCAGCAATCAGTTTAGTGCAAAGACTGGGGTTCTTTTTAATTAACCTTTTGTTTCCCACTGCAGGTGTTTCAAAGTTTCTTAATGTTAAAAAGGAAGAGAAACAAAAAATTGTTTGCAGAGGTGCATCCACTCTCTTCCGCTTTTTCTATGCTTGATGATCAAACATGATCAGCCTCTCTCATGTTTCCACGTTTGCCTCTTGGATGCATGTCTATAACAGCATGGGAATCTGCAGCACGGGTTCCCTTTAGGCATCTGCAGAAAACATTCCTATGAGTGCACTTTAGTTTCGTCCTGCAAGGCCACATTTCCTTCCTTCGTGAGGCACTTGCTTTTCCAACGCACTCCTCTTTCTCCAGGCAACTTTCTTCAGACACTTGACTCCCTTGGTGTGTTTGATATTCTGTTTAATTGGTTTGGCCTCTCGCAGCCAACCTGCCCGGCCAGGGGAAGTTTGATTATAGACTCACTGAATATTTCTGCTTCTGCAGCCGCCGGTCTTCCCAGAGTGCTCACTCAGTGAAAAGAAAAAAAAAAACCAAACCCCTTCCTACAACTCCAAACAGGCCAACCTGTGTTACCCATCTTTAATGGTACACTGGACAAGGCCAGTGAGGAGAGAGTTTAGAAAAAGTAGTAGGAACGCACAGGGGAGGATTTAGATGGATCATGCTTGGGAGGTGTAGCAGTATTTTTGTATGTAAAAGCACTTGGTTTACTTCAGGTAGTCTGTTCTGTTAATAAAATAAAGCTGTATCGCT
>JANZLQ010000089.1:2582511-2610411 GCA_026212715.1 Elanus axillaris | reverse complement strand
CCACCCCCCCCCCCCCCCCCCCCCCCCCCCCCAATAAGTATAGTTATATATAGCAAGAGTTCTGCTCTGGCATCCCAGCAATAATCCCTGGCGGCTTTGCCAGGCAGGGTCCTGAAGGAAATGCATCCAGACAGATGCTCCGGCTTCCTTGCAAGCGTCTCCTCTCAGGAGAGAGATTTGCAAGAGATTTTATTTGCGAGTTGAATTCCTTTGTCTCAGAGGAACCGGCGCATGTGGTGGTTGTTGATCAGGCTGTACCCCAGAAATTCATTCTCTTTTCACTTCGGTTTGAAAAAAAACTCAACAACAAACCCAGCCAGAGATGATGCGTTCATGTAAATAGCAGCCCTAGTGCTGTAGGGATCGCCTTGCCAGGCTGAATGCTATCAGCAAGTGTTGGTGTGCTCTTGTAACTTACACCAAGAAAGCTGTGCTTGTTATTAATCTCAGTTCTGCTGTGAGCTGCCGCTTTCACAAAACAATATACAACTTCATTCAAGCATGCTATTGTTGTTGTCTGCCTGGCACTTTAGGCTGCTGTGTGAGGGAAGGTTTTATAGGCTCAACATTTACAGTAAGTAAATATCAGCATTTTCACCAGCCTCCTTCCTCCTTTCCCCAAAGCTCAGACTTTATTTCCGCTCCCCCCGCCCTCTTTTGCCACCAACTTGATCTTATTAGTCTGCAAAATTATAGCCTTGTCGTAAACCTGGCATTCTGAACTAAGGAGAGCCCCTAGCAGCAGCGCTTATATTTTCATTTTGTGTTTTTCATCAGGGACGTTGGTCCAGGTTGTTTTCATTATTACTACTTTTTTTTAACACTACTCTGAAAGGATAAAGCTGGAAAGCCCTATCTATTTCCTGGAAAAGCCAGCTTCTGTCTGTCAGCATCTGTCATGCCATGTACACTATTATTTGAAAACAACTACAGCAATGGAAAGACCAGACTGTATAAGGGATTTCTCACTCCAATTCCCATATTCGGTGGCCCACAGTATTTCTTGTTTAGCCTCCCTAAGCTGCTGAGAAGTGCAATGAGAAGACTAAAGAAGGAATAAACATTAAAGAAGTACTGGTATCCTCTTTTTGCAGACGGACAGGGAGATACAACTGCATCCACACTGAGTGGCTCAGGGCTTGAGGTTGCATCTGGTCACCGCTCCCTGCCCTGAGTACGCTGCTTCCATGGTGGGGAGATGCTGACTCCGGTTTCCAGCCAGCTTTTCTCCCAGGGAAGCTCACGAACAAGGTAGGCCTCACTTGCCTGTTGCCTCTGCAAGCACTTCACACGGTAAACACAGCTCTGCAAATTCAAAGCTACAGTTGAGTGAAGATGATACAGATGTAGCTTGGAGGCTTTAGACTTACTTGCAAATTAACATAATTTCTTAGAGGCGGGTGTCATTATATCTTTGTGGGTAGCTAGGAGGGGAATGGAGTCACAGTTACATTATGCAGTCTTCTCCTTACACTTTAAGGGGGGAAGAAAGAGAGAACTGACAAACCAAATGTGAGAAATCAAACCTTAGTTGTTCAGTTAGGGAGACTGTAAAGGAACCATCGCCTGGGTCTGTGGGGGCAAAAGGATCTTCTGGGAAACAAAGGCACTGTCGGCTTTCGTGTCTGTTCTAGGCAGTCCTAGTGTTAGGCAGCATTGCTGCTCTGCCTTTTAGTAATTTTATGGACCTGATACTTTAAGGCACCAAAGGGAACGATGATGTTCATTCGACATGTGAGATTATAAAATGGTGAAGTGTTTGTTTGCATGGCCTGGATTGGTAATGTCTACTTCAGAGAGCTCGCTGTTTTATTACCCGCTTTCGGGTGGAGAATACCAGAAACATTGAAACAGCAGAATTATTATTATTTATTTTGTTGCAGTTAGGTTTTTATGAAGATAGGTGTACAGATGGATATATAGGTATGCCTGAGCAACTGCAAATACAAGAAAAAAATACAGGATTTCCTTGCCAAAACTGAATTCCTGCCAGTCTTTGAGTCCTTTCCTGGGACACTTGTTTGCTGAAGAACACCAGTGGTTTGCTTTAACGGAGCATAGAAAACATGCACTGGTACAAGGAAGACTTGTGGGCAAAGATGAATAGATGGACCAGATAGGCAAGGTGAGTTCTCTTTCAACAGTTCATCACCGCATTCATTGTGCAAGCTGGATTTTTTGCACCTCTGAAGAGGTGGGTACATATTCCCTGGGGCATTTGGGAATGGAAGTCTCCCAGGCTGGGTTGTCTGGTAGTAGCAATGCATGCACGTTATTTTTACGCCTGATTGTGCTTATGGTTGTGAGTGGAGATACTCAGGCACTTTCAGGGAAAAAAAAGGCTGCTGATTTACATATATACTGTATGTTTCGTATAAAGCACGGTGGCTAGGCAATGTGATGTTTTGCTGCAGTGGGTGTCCATGTCTGTTAGCTGTGTATCATTTGAGGGAGTAGGTTAAATTCTGCCTCTAGGTACACACATGTGTTTAATACGGAAATTGAGAAATCTTAGCTGATGAGGCATTGTAGGTGTGCAGCTGGGGGCAGAATTGAGCCCATGGTTAGTACAGCCGTACAGGCATCACTTCCTTCCTTCGTTCCCTGGATGCTGTTTCTGCATTGTGAAATATTCCCCTTGTCTTCCTTTTTTCTTTTCTGGAAAGACCTCCTGTAGCATTTGCTGCGTTTATAGCTTTTTATGGGATTTGCAAATCCGGAGTTTCATTGCCGCTTCATAATCAATGTTAATTCTCCTAATTTTATGGTTTTAAAAACGTACATTCTCTGTTCTTACAAACTCTGTAAAATACCATTAGTGTGTCTTGGGATGATCATACTTTCTTTACAGATGTCTTGCTATAGTAATCCTCTGTCTTTCTGTGGTACAGTTACCAGAAAATGGATTAAAAATTAAATGAACATATTGCTTTGTTTGCTTGTTTTTAGTGAAAGCTGTTTTCCAATTAGCTCCTTATTTGATCAAAGATTGCATCTGAGTTAATCATATGGTTTTGCCCAGTCCATGATTCTTTCTCTGAGATAACTGGGTCAAGTTTTGTTTACATTGTGACCCATGTAAACTTCATGATAAACCACACTCACACCTCTTTCCCAGGATCAGAGCAGTACATGGAGATATGCCTGTAAACTAAATGAAATCCACAACTGTAGGCATATAGTTATTTGATGTCAGCACGTCTCACTTTTTCAAGAGAATTTTCATCCCCAGCTCCAAGTGACATTCAGTCTTTGGGTTACATACTGAATGAATTGTATAGCCTTTGGTGGAGGCAAGAGATTGTCCACAAATTGCATGTGCTACTCGTTTATATCCCTAACGACATGTGTGTGATGAAGAAGCTTTGCTTTGGACTATCCCAGTTTAAAAAGTCTTGCAGCTATCCTTTAAATGCTGTTGCACCTTGTTTTGCAGTGCTGTGCTGGGCTTCAGACTGTTCCTCTTCCAACTTCCTACGATGTTCATTTCTTCCATCATGGGCTCCTTTTCCACCACAAAGCTTTGAAAAGGTGAGAACAATTTGTGAGGCATGACGCTATGCCCAAAACAGTCATCGCTACCAGAACTAGTTAAGAATTCTGCATCTGATATCCTCCCACTTGGTGCTAGCGGGGCCATTCTTACCAGGGTCACTGTCCAGCTGCTGTGTCTTGTAAGAGACCATCATTTTGTGTCCATGTGATGGCTGTCTTGAACAGAAATCATTCAAGACCTTTTCCTTTTTATACTGTCCCATCATATGGATTGACTTTAGAATCAGTCTTTCCATCAACAACTCTGTAGATATTATTCACAGCCTAGTGATCTTTGCTAGAAGTGTTCGGCTATCTGTTGGGATAGACATAGCCACAGAGAAATTGGTACAAAGGTTTGATGACCTGTGTTAAGCAGGAAAAAAAGATCACTGCAGCAATTGTATTTGTGGCACGTTGTCAGTAACCAGCTTCCTAATCACTTGTGTGAAAATACCACAATGAAGTTTCCAGAAATCAGTCCTTTTTGGCTGCTTATCAGAGGATAATGCTCTATTCTCTGCATGAAATGTGTGGATGGGAACTCCAGTGTCTGTAGATGACCTGAAATATGTAAGCCCTTTATCACACATACTGCATTTAATGCCACTTTTCTCCTTTTAAATAAAACGTTCCCAAGCAACTGGCTGATTTTTTTCAGTGTTTTAAGTTACTCTTTTGGCTCTCTGGTGGAAAAATGTACAAATATTATGATAATGATGTTCCTGGTGACTGTGGCAGTGTTGAGTGACCCCATCACAGTCAGATACTCCACTGGGTTTGTTTGGCTGTTGTGAACATGACATTAAATTAATTTGGTTAGCAATATTAAAATTGATTATTGTCCATGAAAATGATAATTGGGAAATAAGTTACTGATTAACATAAGACCAAGATTCTAACAGTCTCGGCATACTTGCAACTTGTGTGAAAGAAATCGCTTTTTCTGACTCTTGCCGTTTTGGCTGAGAGGGATGTTCCCTTCATTTAGTGTGTTGTTCGAGAGTGGATTCGCACCCGTCTTCTCTCATGGGCTGGAGAAACTGGTCTGGATAGCAAATATGAAATCTGTGCTGGCATCTTTACTGCCAACACCTATTTCTTCATTTCTTCTTCTTTGCTACCTAGACATCCTATCAGACACCTTAGCTCTTCCCTCCTGGCTTAATGATAGGTAACAACAGAACAATTAATCAAGAACACTTTCTTCTCTACCTACTTGCATGGGAAGGTAGGAAACTCTTTCTAATTCTTCTGAATGGAAAGAAACACTGATTTACTGCCGCTGTCTCAGCAGTCAAATGAACGTCAAAAATACTGCTATTTTCTTATGTTTACTATAACAAGTAAATGTAATACATACTTTTATAATTAGTATCAGCATTATTATTGTGCTTACACCAGGAAGCCCAGCTGTAGACTTAGGCCTATCTGTGTGGAGGCTTTACAAAACACGTAGTTAAAAGGAAGTCTTGGCTGTGATGAACAGAATCCATTACTTGAATATGAGTGGAAATTCTGTGATTCTGATTGCAGGTGGTCCCAGCTAATTCATCGTCAGTAGTGATGTTGCTCCGGATTGACACCACAATAGCAGAGATGAATCTTGCCTAAAGTGTCTCTCTAGCGTGTTCCTTTAGCAAATTAATATTACGTTTTCTCCCCATTCCTTCCATGGAGTGCCTTTGCTGCTGTATCTCACAGCACTCTGCAGGGATGCAGCGAGGGTATTTTGCAGAGACAATGTCTAGCTTTGCATTCATGTCTCTTAGGAGAGAGTACCTACGATGCCTTTTTGGCCTATATTTCATATTGTTCTGTGTGAATAACAGGATCTGATGATTGAAATCTACTACCTGGGATCTGAAATGAATTGTTTGCTTTCTCATGAAACATTACGCTTCTCCATTTCCTTCCCCTTTGCACACATATACATATGCGTGCATTCGCACAGACACACCGGTGCTTCATCATACAGCAAATTGCTTATACACATGTAAGCAAATATCTTCTCAAATCATCTCTTATCACCATGTGGGGTGTGGTGCTTGTTGTTCAAGGGGTTGAGGTTGCCTTTCAATCTGCCAGGGCCAGCCTGACACCAAAAATAAACAGCATAAGCCTGGAACGGTTGTCACAAGGGGCAGAGAGAACTTGTCAGGCAGGAGTGTGTGAGCCGGCAAGATGATAATGTGGCATGACACTTCTGAAATGAGACACCGGTTGCCATGGTGAGGAGTCAGGAGGGACTATCTCTCCAGAGGCTGAAATAAAACATGCTTTAAATGATGTTTGATTAGAATTTAGATCATGTAACTGAGTGGCTGGACCTTTTTTTTTTTTCTTCTCCCTTTTTTTTCCCCTCCCTTTACTTGTTGTCGTTGTCGTCTTTGGCTGCTGGCAGAGTTCACTTTGGGAAGAAAGGGCTCTGGGTCCGGAGCAGCCCCGGCTATAACCCCCCTCGCTCCACCACTTCCAGCGTGCTGAGAGGTTACTTAGTTCCATGCCCAGTCAATTATGCTCCTTGCTAACTCTGCTTGCATTTTCCACTTGAGTCCATCATAGTTTAAACCAGTTAAAAATGATTCCCTCTGTTCTGAAAAACAGCTAATCAATAACACCCTGAGAATATTTCTTGTCTTCGTTTGCTTTCCCTGACCAGTCTACTCAGGGTATCCGTCATCTTGTTAATATATATTAAAAAGACAGCCCATGAGGCCTTATGCACAATATCTTTCTTGGACCCTTCATATTAAAGGAGGATGCGAATGTGTGCTTGTATGTGATGGTCTAAATGGTAAAAGGAACCTGAAACAGAAAGAATTTAAGAGAATAATGCAAAACAATTGTCCTTGTGGCCTTGTAAATGGAGTGGGACATTTAAAAAGTAATTTTAGCTTTCTTTGCAGTTTTAATGCAGCACACAACCAAATGTATTTTTCATGTCTTTCCCAGCAGAAATGAACAGTAAAAGAGCTGGTTCTGGGGTACAGAATTTTCTAATTCTGTGGTGCTTTATGGTATATGCAGACCTTTAAACATCTTGAAGCAGGTATCCAATGTCTGGATAAATCTGCTGGGAAACAATAGTCAGCCAGTTCCAGTGCTGCCTGGATGCCGACAAAAGCACTCAGCAAGAAGGGCAAATGCACCAAGTTTTGGTAATTTCAAGATCACCTGAGGGCCAGCTATTTATTGATGTAAATCAGCTAGCTTAGTTGGTGCTAATGTACACAGAGTACCAGGGCCTAAGATTTGCTGGGTGTCACCTCTAATCGTTTGTGAGTGGAAGTTGTTAAAATACAAGGGATTTATTTTTTTGGTTGCTGGAGTGAACTGAGTTTGATGACTCAGTATTGGGAGTTGTTGTTAAGTCCGCATTGGATAAGTCAATGCAAAAGCAGGTGTTATTGGCAATTGTTTGCCTGAAAGGCAGTAAGTCAAACGATCACAGAGACTCTACTATAGCCTACACTGGGTGGAAATACTTTGTACAATGGTAAAATTCCCATGGAACTGTGAACAGGGGTGTGTGTGTAGCTAATAATGATATTCTTACATGCGCACTGCAAATGAGCTTCCCCTTTAACAGCACATTTAAATTGTGGTCATTTGCTTTGGTAATTGAAATAGTTACACCAGGCCAGTGAACGTGTGACTACAAGTACGTTTTTCTCGGCTATTAAAATCTCTATGCAAGACCATGCTGATTAGAGTTTCCACTGTGTGTATTTAGACAAAAAAAGACTATATAGTGGCTATGCATGAGACAGAGTGTATTCTAGGAGTCAGAGGATGCCCTGTAATTTATGAGAGACAAAGAGGTACATTAGATATTGTTAGAATACATAATAATCCTCTGGCAATAATTTATTCGGCTTGCAAGGTTAGGATCTCCATAATTCTTGGTTGCACTCTAATGAAGACTGCTGATGCTTATTATATATTTTTGTGTACATTAGAGGTACCTGTGAATATATGGATACTGTACTTGCCTCTTGCTACCCCACTACTCATGGAGCTGCCAGTGGGACTATATTGTGTAGACCATTTGTCTGAATAGTCCAGGAAAATGCATCAGCTGTATTGGCTTCTTGTCAGCAGTTCTCTGTAACTTTGTGCCCATAAAATCATCTTCCGCAGATTTAGCCTGCTTTTCTCACACTGTTAGGTCACCCCTGGCTCCGGGGTGACACAAGCGTCATCAGGAAGTCATGGTCTTCAGCTGTACATGCTGTCCATCTGCAAATACAGAAAAACCAGATAGATGTTCCCCCAGAAATTTTAAACTGGGTGCTCAAATCTGATTAATTTGTTGGTGGGATGGGATGGGGTGGTACGGGCTGAGGAAAAAAGGGAGGAAGGGGAGAAATCAAAACTTACTTCCCCCCCAGAACTCAGTGACTTACCATGAAACTTTTGCTCCAAAATCCATTTATGATTCCACCCTTAAAGTCAGTTCCAAGTGATTTATTACCATCTGACAGTCCACTCCAGGATTTTTGGTGACACTACATGGGTCTTTTGAGCTTTATGTTCAAATTTAATGGTGATCACTGCAGCCAAATGGATGAAAAATATCCATTTCTTCACCACTGTTTCTTGTATTGGCCTCAGGGATTGGAAAAGTAGGTCTTTTATTTAGTTACACTGTCAGCAGCAATTTTGATGTGAGTTCAATTGCTCAGTTTGGAGTTCAAATGTTCCAGTCTGAATACAGCCGCGTGGGGTCGTAAAGCATCTTGAAAACTGCTCTGCTGCTTGCCCCACGTCTGCATGGAAAACTGCCCAGGGACTGTGATTGTCATTGCTGGGTCTAAATACGAAGTATGAGATGGTAGTAAAGCCAGAGGAGAAAGGGAGAGTCCTTTTTGAAAGAACAACAGAGAACTGAAACTGCACAGGTGAGAACCTTGCTGAAGGCCTTCAATGGGTGGGTGGGCCATACATCGAGCACATGCCTTTAGGTTGTGGGAGAGCAGCGTGGAGGCAGAATATGGCAGGGTGGTGGGAAGAAGTAGGGAGCATGTATCAGACGAAGCAATGGGCCATATCATGTTCAGAGTCTTGCCCTGCAGTAAAAATTCTTGGTTCTTACAGTCTAGAAGGGAGAAAAATACTCACATTCACAAGCAACAGAAATAAACAGGGGGAGAGAACTTGAGGTAAGGAGCTTAATGCCAAGAAGAGCTGGGTGAATTGGTAGAGCGATGCCAACGTTGGAGTAATGTGAGCAAAAACATAGTTTTGAATGGGGAAGCCTCATTCTGTTTATGGGTGGTTTTCTTCTGTTAGAGACTTGCGCTTCTGGCAGCCTCATCTTATAACCAGTACGTTTTTCTGCTTAGCTGATTGCAGTTTGTGTTCTGTTCACATCGTCCTTAAGAATCAGTGGTAAGGAAGGGGTTAAAATTATTTAACTATGGGGCTTTTTCTGCATATTAATTAGGCATTGCTCTATTTTATCACTATAGTGCACTTTGTACAGCAGTTTTTAAAAACGCTTTAAGTAGTGTTTGCTATGCTTCCTGCAGTCTAATCTGCCAAATAATTTAGGTTATCCATGCCATGGAATTTACTTAACACTGGCGTAGAAATAGCCCTGAAGTGCTGGAAGATCCCAGAGCTGCTGATTATGGTTGTCTGATAAAAGCATAGGCCTATAATGTTTTTATACAATGTTTTCATCTAATGGTTCATCTGGTTTTGAAGACAGTCAGCATTTTCATCGTAAAGACGCACATTATGATCCTCACCACCAGGAAGGAGTCATGAGAAAAGCCACTCTTGCAGGCTACTTGGTTTGCAAGGCTATAATATTAAACGGCAGATTCTTGTAGCAATGCTGGGTCTCAGGCCTCGATTCAGGCAAGATCACTCACTATGGTAGTGGCACTACTTGAATAGCTAAAAGTTGTTTCTTTCACCTTCCTGATTTGGGACTGTAATAGCTGTGGAGTTCAGTGAAATGGCTTCTGTCAATACAGGGGTTGATTTGGCCCTAACCTGGTACCTGGCTGACGCTGAACACAAAGGTCTTTTTCACCGTGGTGCCGCAGGTACTTGGGAGACAGGAGCTGCAGTCATTTATGATCCTGTTGCAGCTCTGGAGGAGGCAGATGCTTATTGTGAAGGTGTTTGCAGATACAGGGATAGCGGAGACTTCTCTGTGGATTCCAGCAAGGCCAGGATTCCACCCTTGGTCCAAAGTGATCTGATTAGCCTTTTCTGCCCTGCTTTTAGGGTGACTACAAGAGCCTGGTCTCAGGTGGTGTAAGTCTCTGTGGCTTCTCTGAAGTTGAGTGAGTTATGTCTGTTCAATCCACCTGTCGATCTTAGTCTCCCATTTCAGGGTGGTATTTCTTTTTATTCATTCTAGCTTTATCTGGGTTTTTTATTGAATCCACAGTGAGGTCGCTATAGAACTATAAACCTAATCAACTTCTGGGTACAGTGTTTTACAGGTTAATTAACACACACACACACACACACACACAAAAAGAATGATCCTGAAATTATTATATAGCTTCTTGAAGTACCTTCTGCAGAAACAGATTTTATTTTTTTTCTTGAACTAAGCATTAAAACCTACAAGATTCTTTCACTGGGAATTTTCCAAGTTTTTTTTTTCCCATCACATTTCCACACTCTCTTGTCTTCCTTTCCTTTGGCCAAAGCAGTTACCACTTCTCCACAACATTTGCATATGCTATTGTAGCACACAGCTCTTCTGATCCCACATCAGGTGTCACATCTTTAATATGATTTCCTACATGTTTGACTAATCAATGCAGAACATCATCATGAAAGATAATTTTACCCTCTGGCACTTCAGGGACAGGATAATGAGGCCTGGTGTTTTCCATTTTTTATTCTTCCACAAGAATCTACATTTTTTAGTCCCAGCTAATTGATTTAAGTTCATGGAGGAAGGTTTTTTTCCCTTTCCCTTCCAGTATCTTGGATATTAATGGATTCTAGTGAGCTAGCAGAGCTGTGTGATCAGTATGTTTAGAGATTCAATATACTGCCGTTCTGACCTTTCAGAAGCCAGGGGAAAAACATTAGGCCCAGCATGTTGATCCCACATGAACACTGAAATCTCAGGCAGGCTGGAGCTGCTTGAGCTGCCTGGAGATAGGGACTTTCTGCAAGAAGGGAGGTTTGTTCTCAGATAATTTTCCAGACAGGAGGGAACTTAGTCTCACAACCCAGTGAGAAGTGGGGAGATTTATGGCCTTGCTTAGGCAATGGTGGAAGGTGGAGAGATGGAAACCGAGGCTTTCAGAAGAGATCAGGCACCCATGCATTGCTCTGAAAACCCTGGTCAGAGAGCATGGTGTAGCAGGGCGTGAGAGAGAAACCATGGACACAGGCCAGATCTCTCAGCTTCTGCTCCCTGATTTCATCAGAGAATCTTTATCCCCTTGCTTTTCAGCAGGCTATGAAGCCTTGCTTTTTTGGGAGGAAAGCTGAGCAGTCTCCTCACTGATCATCTGTGGAGTCGAAGGAATGGGACAAAGCCCTTTCCACCAGTAGCTGAATTCCATCCATCTCAGCAAAAGTACATCTTAGTCTAAATATCCATCCCTGAGACAGTGTGAACGAGCAAGTGGAAAACTGTTTTACTTATTGAAGCACCACTGATAGCATGATAGCACTGATTGAACGTTTCCCAGTCAGTGATATTATCCCTGTTGGCCACGGATCCACTACGTTCACTGGATGAGACCTAAAGAAGAGTATATTGCTGCTGCAGCATGTACCTGCGGCTCTAAAAAGTGTGAGCTAGACATGTTTTTATGAATGATTCATATATTTCTTCTGTATTTTACCACCATTAACTAGAGCTATTCTTGTATTATTATTTTTTTTAGGGATGGCAGCAGCTTATGACAGATTTGTTTAGGGTTAGCCCTATTCATAAATTAAGTGGCAGATAAAATTTAATTTTTCTTATAAGAAAAGCCTATAGCTCCTTAAATTGCTCATTTAACATCACTGAAAAGTAATACTCCACTTTAGAATGGACATCGTATTAACTTTAAAAGGCCTATTTAAAGTGACGGTTGTCAGTGAGTGAAAGCCAGATATGGTAATTTTGAGTTACAAATCAGAGTGAGGAAACTGTAGAATGGACAACCTTGTTAACACAAGCGCGACGGAGGAAGCACCGGGGTCAGAGTGCCAGCACGGAAAGGAATAAAGACACAGCACCAAAAATATGTCCTATAATTAGGGCAGCTGTAAGAGTCAAGGTTGAAGATTCTTCACCATGACATGTCTGATATAGAAAAAGTGATAGCCAAGAGTAATCACTTACAGGCACCGAGCCTTAAAGGAGCAGCACTGCACTTAGCCTGGCTGGGGCAGGGAAGCCTGTAAGACAAAGAACGGGGCATAGGGTGACTCTGAAGCAGTGTGTGTGGGGAAGGGGGTAGGGAGGAGTTGGAAATTTCAAGGGTCAACACTCAAAGGGACCGAAACCTAGAAAAAATTGCTCGCTCAGCAGACAGGTTTTCTGATCATGGTGCGGAACAGAGTGGTAACTCAGAGAGCGGGATGGGTTACCCTCTACGTTGGTGGGGGTATCCCGGGTTCAGATTCGAGTGCACAGGCAGAGAATCACACCCCTGGGGGGACACCAAGGGAGAAAGGTGACAGGAGGAGGCTGAAACAGTGTGTGTTTGTGTGTAAATGGACAGACACAGGCGTGCCTAGGTACACTGGCACTCGGCATCCTGGCACTGCGGACCCGGAGAAGCTGGTGGGACCTGACCTGTGGCGGTTGTTTAGCAAATGCTCTCTTCTCCTGTCTGCAGTGCTCAGAGGAAGATCCCTTGCCAGCTAGGTCAGAGTGGAGCAGGGGGGCAAGGAGACATTTCTATTAGTGGAAAATGCCTCCATCTAGTAATTCCAGCTTCCTGGGAATCCTTTGGGATCTGTGGAAAGCTTCCAGGCTTTCTGCCTCCTCTCTGACCCTCTTCAGCAATGGTTGTGTAAAAGATGTAGGAAGCCGTCACAGGAGAAGCCTTCTCCTCTTCTGCTGCCTTCTACTGTATTTCTTTGGGGAACGATCCAATCCAGGCAGCTAATGTGGAGTGACATGGGCACATGCTTTTCTTCTTCCATCCCTACCTCCTCCATGGGCTCCACTTGAAAGGATAAAGGAGATTCAGGCTGAACTAAGTGCCTTACCCCCCCAAACACTCTTCTTTCTCTACATGAAAGTGTATTCCACAAGAACTGGTGTAATGTAATGTGACCCGCCTCCAGCTGAGCTTCCCTGTCGTGCATTTGAGAGCCCTCTGGCTGGAGCGGGCACCCGTGGCCTCGGGGAGCTGGGCAGTGCTGCTCTCCAACTCCGCATTTCTGAATAACCCATAAAACCTCTTTGGACAAGCCCGTTCCTCGCCTAGGCTGAATCTTTTCTTACAATACTTAAAGGTTCATAAGCGTCAAGGATGAGCCCTTAAGAGAAGGGCTGTCTGAGCTTGCTTTGGGCTACTGTCTCCCCTCCCATGGCTATCACAGACTTGGTTACCTGATATCAGTTTTTGCCTACCTGCCTGTAGAGCCAAACCTTTCTTCAAGGGCAGGAGGATCAGCCTGCCTCTTTGGACATCTTCGGCATCCATCGTTTGGTTTGCTCACTGTGGGTTTCGAAGGCTGAAGTGAAGAAGCACCGCTCCTTTGCACAAAAGCCCTGAGAGCAGAGTCGCTGTGACACCGGACAAGGAGTCTTCTGGCAGATCAAAGGCTGTGAATCATTCAGCTTCCCATGCAGCCCCTTTGTCAGCCAGTTTATTTTGCCTTTGTCTTTGTCAACCTGTACTTGGGGACGCTAATTCGATTTTCCATTGAGAGGTGCGGATATCTATATTATTTTCCTAAAACTCCAGAGAATATTATAAATTTCTTTTTATTGCTTCCAGCCATGTTATTTAAAGTAATTAACCTTAATTTATAAATTTTTATATCAAACTGCCTTTTAACTTTTAGAACTGGCAGGAGAAGTCCATTTCCCAGGGCTCCTAATAGTTCTCCATTTAATCAAAATTCATCCATCAGATTCCAGTGTTAAATCATCTTTTAATTGGGAGTTACATTCTGGTTAATAGTTTTATAATTCGCCGCCTCTAATAGTTTTTACCACAGGGATCTACTCCATTTTTTCTCACTCTATTATTCCTGGTGTTCAGCAGGGACATTTTAAAAACGTTCACTTCCCCTGCCTGTTCTTTGTGATCTCATTAATTCTTGATAGCAAGTTCCCTTTCTCCTCATTACTGGAGCATAACTACCTTTATCACTAGGTGAAACCTTACTCATTTCTACAAGTGCTTTCCAATTTTTTTTTCCCCTCTTAAAAAAAATAACAATCTGCAATTTATTTCAGCAAATAAGATTATGTGTACTGTGTGTGGTCTTGGCACTTGACACTGTTGAGATTTCAGACTGGAGATTTTGGGGGCAAGAACTTTCTCTTAACTTTGTCTTTGCACGGTGTTTCTCACAGCGGGGCCCTGACATTAGTCAGGTTTTCTAGGAGATATTTCCAATTAAAGATATAAACTACTAAGACTAGTGACGTAAGAAAACAATCTAGGAGTCATAAAAAGGAATTGATTGACAGGAACGGCAGATCTTTTTGGAGAGGATCATTCATCGTGAACCCGCACGCCTTTTGCATAGTACGTGCTGTGAACTGCTAGTGACGTTCACCAGCAAGAGGGGAGCAGAATCAGGCCTCGGCACTTCTTAAAACCAAATGCTGGTTCACTTGTAGATGAACTCTGCAGCGTCGCACTTAATTGTCAGACCTGGCGTATGCAAATGGCCTCGCTCGATGCAGCTAGGCAGTTAGGGCAGTGTTACATTAGCTTGGTATCCTCCCAAAACAATAAAAAGAGCCCAAGGAGAAGTAAATAATGTTGTATATGAGGTAGTAAAGCCAAGCTTGTCGTTTTTCAAAAAATGCCTAGAATTAGCGTAAAATTAAATTTGAAACCTTAATCCTCCAAGGGCTGATTCTCAATTTGCAGATCCACAAAACCTCTGCAAATTACCCTACCAATCCTACTGACAGTCTTATAGGAATATGTTATATTGACTACCCAAAGTCAGCCTCTGCAAAGAAGAGTACATTGTAAAGCGCCATCGGTAAGAGTAAGGAAAAACAATCTCCGAGGGTTTATATCTTAGTCCCTTGAACAGTCCTGTAGAATCATTTCATATATAACTTCCTATAAGAAAAATAGGATGGACAAGTGTAAACAGAATTATTATACAATTATAGTGGTCCTCAGAATAACTATAACACTGTCCACAGTAATTTTTATGTCTCCATAAACTACCAGCGCTGCAGTATTCTTTTAGCCCTTCTTTCGCCCCACGCGGTAATGTAATAACTTTTCCTACTTAACGTATGCATCAGTGCGGTAATTTGATATGACAATGATTACGAAATACTCCAGCAGTTTTAATTGACTAGTGTTGAGATCATATCACCAGAAACAGACAAGATCTTATCTCATGTATGACTTCCATCCCGCCTGACTGTTACAATATTTATGTTAATCAGGATCTCAGGCATTAGCCAAGTATTAAGTCCTCAGCTGTGGTAACTACATTTAGAAGCAAACAATAATTTCACAGACTGCTGGCCACCCTTTCCTTTGAGTGCAGTAGTGATAAATAAATAAATAAATATTTAGGTTTTTACTAAGTACAAAATATATCTAAGGAGTTTTTATGTCTGGAACCTAGATTGCAGGATTTCTTATGAGAAATATTACAGTAATTCAGCAGTTAAAAAGTTGCCAAAGCTTGATACTGTATCTGAAGAAATTACCATAGAAATCTAAACCAGTATTATGCCTCTTGTATGCATAGCAGGCATACTATTACCTCCTCTTTTGTTGCTGCTGCAAACATTTACTTGGAGAGACCTTATTGTCAATGAATTTTTGACAGAGGTCAAAGTATTTCTGAGTGAAACTGAAAGAGGTCTGGGACTTATATCAAACAGCTGACAGCATCAACAATAGTGTGTTTACTCATCCTGCATGCTGGAAAAATTAATTAAAAGTGTTTGTGAGATGTTTTGAGCCTGCAGAAGCCTTATATGCTTTTGGTAATGAGCATGCCAGTCTTGTCTGTGGAAGCAGGAACGAGGAAGCGTTGCAGCTGGCGATAGATCTGTGACTGGAGATCGTTGGGGTTTCTTTGGTGGGGGTATTTAGCAAAACCACGATTGAGTGTTGCGAAGAGTCAATGTGCAACTCAGGTAGGAGATCCCCCATGGATTTTGTTTCATGCTGCCAGCAGTGACACGAGTGCCAGGTACAGACAGGTCCCTGTGGCCGCTCTGAAGCTTTGCGCAGCCACGTGGCACATGAGGTGCACGCAGTGTGCATCGCAGCGTATGTCTATCTGCAATCGTTCTGAACTACAGCCAGGAAATTAAGGTTGAGTTTACCAAGAGGTCTGAGAAGTACATGTACAGCTTTCACTGCCATCTTTAGATGGCAGTCCGAATGGAGAAAATGCAGCAGTCTATAACAAAACGTCTGTGAGTCAACCTGTATTTTTTTTTTACATCTTTTTAAAAAAGTCCAAGAGCGCAAGTTCCCCGAAACATTTGTTAATTTTATAATGATAAAAATTCTTCCCGGCTTTAAAATACTCATTCCGACAGGAAGTTGGTCATCCAAGAAACCATGCAGAAATTGGTTGCTCTATCGCATTGCTCTGTTCTGTGCCCATTCTGTTAGGGCTTCATGGGATCTTAGTGTGTGCTTAAATGCTGTCCTGCAGAGAAACGAAGAGCTCAGGACACATAAAGGAAAGCACATATAATTATTTATTTTCTTATTTTGACTGACATGCATTCAGGGCTGGGTCCTTATAGTACTTAACCTCCTCCTCCTTGTGGGTCATTTTAATAACAGGGGAGAGTACTCTGTCCTTTTAGTTAGTAATGCTGAAACCTCTCAGAGGCTTTACAAACTTTTTATGAAAAAATGCTTCAAGATTTAATGAGTTGTAGTAACTTTTTTACAGATTTTTTTTGAACTTTCCTGTAAAATTGCAGTCATCTTGGAGAAAGCGGCTTATCCACCTCCATGTGTATACATGCGCATAGGAGTATAAAGCCCCAAATTAGTGATTGTTTCAGGATTATTTCAATGAATGTGACTTATTTTTTAAGGACTTTTATTGGTTTCTGGCTTTTCTATGCAGTTTTTCATTAGGTAACTTTTTTTTTTCTCCAAGTAATATTGTATATATCTTATAGAGATGGGAACTTAGGAGGATTTATCTAGTCATGAGTCACTGAGGACCTTGGGCTGACACTGCAAAGTTCTGGTTGTTGGTCACTTGTAATGATAAGCCTCCCAGGAGTCTCTGAAAGCATTGCTTTCTCTTTTACATCTACAGATGGTGAGGCCATGGGTAAAATTTCAATGTTCTGTGTTTTTTTCCCTGTAAAACACTGGCTGCTACAGTATTATAGTCTTTGTCTTCATCTGAAGTGTTCGGTGCTGGGAGATGTGGGTCATGGCAGACTGTCCCCACAAAACAGCTCAATGTATCCTGTGCTTTATCCTGTACTTCCCTGATATGAATAAACCCACTATGAAATCAGTGCTTCAAAGCTTTTCTAGACCTGGACCAGCAGGATAAGCACCTTGCAGACTCATGTCCCAAATTCAGATAAATCCCATCAGCGATGCAAATTAAAGATTGGTTGGACATTAAAACCAGTGCCTTTCATTTTGTGAATATATATATATACACACACACACTTTTAATATTTGGCCACTTAAAATATTCATCAAGTATTTTCATTCTGTTACTCTTCACTAATGCATTTTTAAACGCATTTCTCTCGAATCAGCCCAGTCTCCTCTTTCATGAATCCTTATCTCTGTCCTATGGGCATCTATATCCCTGCCCTAATGTTCCACTGTACAAGTACTGAGCTGTTCATAACCCTAATCATACAAAAACAGATGATTCATTACTGAAGTGGATGAAAGAAGGCATTAAATATTGGCATAAAGGAGAAAAGATAAACTGGTACTAGAAGGTTCATCTCTATTAGCTAGAGTGTTTGGGGACGCCACAGAAATAAACCTAGGGTTATAAATATTGCCCTTGATTAGGAACCTGCAATGAAATACAGGAGAATGAACTTCTGTGCCCTGTTTAAGACAGCTGTCTGCCTGTGTGGCTCTCACTGTGGCATCAGGGTTGATTAGAGGTGGAATGTGCGGCGGCTGTCCTGGGTACAATAGTTAAGGATTTGGGCTCAATGTTACCCTGTTGTTAACTGTGGGTATTCACAGTCATGAACTAACTCGGGAAATACTGAAAGCTAGAATAATCTTGTGGGCTCTTTTGAGCAGCAGTGCGGACCTTAGGCATCGTCATCTGTTGGCTTTTCCTGTCAGGTAGGAGGATTAAGGACTTCTTTTTTAAGGCAAAAGACAGCTTAATTTACTGGACTTCAGGAGCTGAGGGCATAAGGAGAAGATTAGATCTTGCAAAACTTTTGGTTAAACAAAAAAAAAAAGAGGGAAGCAACCTTGCACTGAAGAATTGCACTCCTGTAGAAGGACATCAGTGATTTGGAAGGTGATAAATACCAGCAGTTTACCATGCTAGTCTCAGATATGAGCTAGGAGACAATCTCTGGGTGACCAGCAGCAACTTATCCTTGGATGCACCAGCCCAAACCCTGAAGATGGGCCTTTAAGGAGAGGCTGGTGGCTGAACAGGGCAGCAGGTGCTGGGGGGAGCAGGCAGTGAGGCCAGGCTGCTCCCCCACAGCTGCCCACACTTGCCATCACGGTGGCCTGCAGCTGTGGGTGGTTAGCAAGACCCTGGGGAAATAAGTGAGGAGGTGGGGGGGACTAGTCCCTTCCCTCCCCTCCAGCAGAGTGTGTGGTGCCTGTGCTGGGCTGCTGCGGGCTAGCAGGGCATGACCTGCTTGGTGCATGCCTTAGAAAGCACGCTGTAGAGCTGCTGCTTTTGCTCCGAGGTTCCGGTGTGAGGCCCTCATGTGTGGATCATCTGGCAGGGAAGGTAAGGTGTTACTGCTCTCTTATTTGGGGCCGGGATGCGGAGGGTGTGGATGTTGCTGTAGCAGTGTGGTGTTCCTGGCACGTGTAGCAGGCTGGCTGTATGGCTGTGTTTGGGTTCTTGTGCTTCTGCTCAGTAGGAAGCAGCTGCCGAAGGGCTTGTAGGGCTCTGATGTTTTGTTTCTTCTTCTCTGCTCTCTGGGGATGTGCCTGGAGGTGTGGGGCTGGCGGCCCTCTGCAGCAGAGTGGTCTCTGTCTCTGGGCCATCTCTAGGGTAGGGGCTAGAGTCTCCTCTGGAGAAGAGGAACAAGATGAACTTCCCAGGTAGAAAGCCATGAGAGTTCAAAATAGGTATGTGGAACACAATTTTATTCCCCTTTATCACTCAGGTGGTTTCTGAGTAGTGCTTCTCTGCAGCCCATGTACTGGAGTCCCTGAAATAATTGTCCATCAGACACAAATGAGATGTCCCTGGAGAGCCAGGGAATCGGGCAGTCAGGAAAACAGTCCTGAGCATCAGCTCTCCCTGCCGATGTCATGTTCAGCTATGTGCTGTGATGTAAGGCAGCCCTAAATTACAAGCAAACAAACACAAGCCCCTGTTGTTCTTCATCTCTCTACTGTGTGGGCAGAAACTCATCTCATAGCCTGTAACAAAAAGCCTGGGTGGATAGCAACCAAGGAGGTGGTTCAAACCACTCCTCCTGTGGAGATGCTGCAGTTTAGTGAATCATTAGGAAATAATACAGAGTGTGTCACTCTCTCTTGTTCTTTCCAAACATAGTCAGACAGAAAACATGCAACATCATCTTGTGCATTTATTTGGGGTGAGGGATAATGGTCTTAAGAATAAACACCAGTCATCTTTAAAGGAAGCAAAATGCTCTGTCTGCACTTCTCTGTCCCCCAGCTGACTGCTGTACCTTTTTCCAAAAAGTGGCAGGGAAGGGGGGAACTATTACAGAACTAATTTAGTTAAAATTTACACTCCTTGATTTTGTGCCTCTTCCTTTTCCCCCCTTCTAGTTTTGTAGCTATGATGCGGTATTGATCCAAAGATCTATAGGATCATACCATGGCTCCAGGTGGGTGGCAGAACTGAGGCTAGGCTTCATTTCCATCTGAATAGTGCAGAAAATAATTCCACTTTCCAGCTTTTATTGCTCAGAACATTGCATTTGTCTCATTGCAGTGTATGGGAATTAGCTATGGAGGAAAGAAATTATTTCCCCCCCCCCCCTTGATGTAGAGTGGAGCAGAAGGATTCAGGAAGAAGTAATGTAAGAAAGCAGACAGCAAGCTCATTGCTGTTTGAATTAGGTGCAGCTGGATTGCTCTAACAAAATGGGACTTCTCATCTGGGGTTCAAGTGGTGTTTCTGTGGATGGATGGTCCCCAGACTGCAAATTCCTTGTCTGGCTGGGACAGCTTCCTCCAATAGTGCAGTCTGTTAAATACAATAATAGCAGAGAAGCAGGCAGTTGTTCAGCTTTGTTCTAGGTGTCAATGTGAGGGGATGCGTGATGGAAATCAGCAGGACTTCTGAAGGTAGAAATGCCTGCAGCTGGAAAATGCCTCTAACCATCACTGGTATCCAGGCCAGCTCAGGTGGATCATGTGAGCTGCAGTGATTTGGCTGCATCACAGACTTACTCGGACACCTTGAACTGTCTGGGACAGGCTGTCCTGCTGTGTTAGAGTGCATAGCACAGCTGGAGCTTGGTTCCCTCTGGGGCTCCAGTACTGGCTGTCCTGAGGCTGTGTGCATTTTTCTAGAATGGCTCCAGGCTATATTAAACATTGGCTTTAGGGACCAAAGGAACCTGACTGCTCTCTGGAGCAAGACAGGTTGCCTTGGAGGTAGTGAAATCATGCAGATGTGAATTTGTAGGTGGGAGAGGAACCAAGTGACAGGGAAACCAAAAAGGATGTATGTGGAAATGCAGACACCTAGTGCTGCAGGCTTCAAATACCTTTCACGGTACCTTGCTAATGTGCACAGAAAGGCCACCGGCACCAGGCTGGAGAATAACAGACGATTGAGCTGCTTCTTGTTAAGTCTTGTGCTTGTTCTCCTTTCAAATCATCCTCTTGGTGGCAGAGTGGTGAGTTGCCTCATCCTTTTTTTTTTTTTCCACCTTAAAGCAAAGATGTGTGTGGCTCAGGGACTGAGTAACTGAAATGGTGACCCATACTGGATTTCTAACAGGGACATAGTTCATTCAGTTTGCTGTGTGAATTTAGTAAATCGGATGTAATTTCCCTGCAAGAGAAGTAGGCTGCTGCCTGTTCATGAACTTGACAAGCTTAAATCACACCTCTGGTATTGTATCCTGCTAGAAGAGTTTTCAGCAGAGTTATTTCCTGCTAAAGCAGGAGTAAGGGAGAAGAAATTCAGTAGCATGCTGAGGAAATAGTGCTGTCTGTGCCCAATGTCCAACCAGGAAAGAAAGTAACTGGGAAAAGACTTTCAATAGCCATTGGCATACCCTGATAAACACAGCTCTCGGATATCATTAGTGTGTTAAGACTGGTTTTAGAAGCACAGATTCTGGGAGCTCCTTGTCAGCGACTATGTCTTGGGGAGGAGGTAGGGGAGAGGGGAGTAAAAGATAATCTGCAAGGGTTTAGGTTAATTTATGAAGGTTCATGTAACATTGTAGCTGGCAAGATACTAAATGTTTCTCATATCACAGATGCTCACAGGAGAATACCTGTCCTTATGAAGCATTTACTTCTAACGTGGAATAGATGCTACTACTACCTGGTGTCGCGTTAGTCATGGCACTTTACATGATAGCAGTGGGATTTTCTTCCCCTTCCCACCCTTCTCTGCTGCTCACCCAGCTCGTCCCACCCATCAGGGTTACTGCCTGGTCAGGTCTCTTGTGGGTGCTAATTGCATTAGCACCCTGAGCAGAGCCTGCTTCAGTGCCTCTAGATGAGTGTGTTTGAAATGCACTGAAACTCAGGCTACAGGATTTGTGCCTTCTGTCAATGACAAGTGGAGCAAATATTGACAGTGCCTCTCAAAGACTCCAGTTACTATTGCTCTTGTTAATTCAGGGCAAAATTTATCCTCGTGCCAAAGACCCGTGTTAAGTCTGTGCTGTTGAAACAGCTGGACTTCCCTGTCCTATTTTTTGCTGTGTGGGTAATTTTGAGCATATGGGACAGATATAAGAAAACCAAGGATGTGTTGTGGTCATTTGTGGGGTCATTTTGCTTGGGTTTTTTTTATCCCCATGCTCTGCTTTCCTATTTCTGACCCTGTGTTGGACCACTCATGTGTGCAAAGGTATGATATGTTTTGTTAATGGGGCTCTGCTCTCAGGTTAATTATTTATTAAACCAGTCTGGCCCAGTGAAAAAGATCTCATTGCAATGAGAGGCTGAGTGGGAGCAGTCCTTGGGGCTTCTGCTGAGTTACTGACACTTTCCGAGTTCACCTTCTCATTTGAGTCTGGATTTGGCACTATCAGAGCAATGGCTTGCAGTGAACACAGAGGAGCTGTTCCTGCTTTGTCTGCCATCAGGCTTCCTCATTACACTGCTGCGTCCCAACCAGTGTGAGTTGCTTTGTGCTTGTATGTTTGGCTGCTACTTATTCCTGTCTTGCGATGGTGAGTTTTGCACTGTTGACTACTCCAGACAATTTTCAGTGGATTAGGGGCAAGAGAGAAAGGTTCGCAGTGAGACTTTCACAAAATGCTCAATTAAAGGTGCAAAGGAAGAGGCAAAATGACTCCAGTTCTTGTGAATGTCAAATTCCAGAATGAGCTGCAAATCCTTGTCCTAGAGGCTGGGGCATAGGCTTTGCTTCTGCTGGGGATTTTGGCCATGTGTACTGACACAAAAACAAATCTAGGCTGGGGACTAGTGAAGCTCTGAGGTTAGAGTGAGATGGTTTGGTAAAGATGAGCCATGCTTGAAACCAGCTGGTTGGTGTATGGATTAGTTGCTTTGCCCATTTACTTTGGTTTTGCTCATAATTTGTGCCACTGTAAAAGACTGAGTGCCTTGCTCAGGCCCTATAGCCATGCTGTGTCTTGTAATGTGGGATTCTGAGAACTTGGAATCATGCTAGATGCCTACAGTGCCAGTGACAATGAATGGCAAACTCATTTGCAGCTTTGCTTCAGTTCCCAGATTTTGGAAGGCCTTGAGGGCTTCAAGAAGTGCAAGGGGAGGAGTGTGTGGAGGCTTTTTTTCCCCTCAAATTTCTAGTTTGGATTACATGCAAATGAAATTATAGGGTTCTCTGCATCAATCTTCCTTGGATGCAAAATCCTGTGAAATGTTTAAAGAATTTTTATTTATTCTTGTTACTTCAAATTGGGAATGGGGGGAGGTGGAGATGGAACTACAATGAACCTAATGGTCATTTTCCTCCTGAAGCTAGCAAACTTGTGTGTAATGCTCCGAACAGCTCTTTAAAAGACTCCTAGATTTAAAGAAGAAAAAACTCTGAAAAACAGACATGGAAAAAACCTGGATTAAACTGTCACTCATTCGCAGTCTATCCAGGAAACTCATCCATGCCCCTACAGGTAGCTAGTTATCCCATCAGGAATTTCATATTCTTGTCTGAATCCTGGAACACAAATTGGTCCAGCGCTATGGGTCTGCCTTGATTAGGGTCTGCTGACACAGATGTCCACAGCGTGTGTTCCCAAAAAGCCTGCTCAAATAACTGCTTGTTTCCCCAAAGGGATCAAAGGTTGAGATGGTCTTTCCAGAGCTATAGCCAGGCTGTGCAAAGCATCTGCAAAGTTTAATCCCCTAACCTTTCCTTCCCTCCCTCTTCTTTTTTTAAAGATGGTATAAATGGAGTTTATCTTTTTTCTTTATAGAAAACAGCTATTACTTGTAAAGAACTGCTGGAAAAGAAAGTGCAGCCTTGCCTCTTTCTGAGAGACAGTTGGGTTTTGGCTACTCTGTCAAGGATAAAGCCCAGAACACCTCTATACACTTGTGCAAATATCTAATGTTGACATCGTTTGCCAGCTGCTGTTGTGGCTTCCTTTTCCTTGATGAACAAAATCCTCTTGTGATGTGGCCTCTGAGCGCCATTATAATTAAAAGAATTAAAATTCAATTTGAGCTATTGTCGTTACACAATGCAAAGTTCAACACCACTGAAGGCTGATTTTATTGATTCTGTATTGGGTACTCCATGGAAATAAGTTACCGTGACACAAACATGGTATTGGCAGTAGAAGGCACAAATGGTCCAGCTCCAGATCTTGCTCGCTTTAATTTTATTGTTAGCGGAACCTTTCACAAAGAGAAGTTGTGTTAGCATTTCTATCTTAAGCATGTTTTTTTTCAAGATCACTTCAGTCCTGGAATTATCTCCAGCTTGGGTAGCAATATAAGATTTACAGCCCTGGCAGAAAAATACATGTATGAGAGTTAAATGCTACAAAGCTTGTTAAAATTGCTGCGGTCAGTGGCAGCAAGGAACCTTGCTCTTTCTTGTAGCTTGAGTGGTCATCTTTGGCTGCTTTTCCTTCGCACCTTTACTATTCAGGCTTGCATATATCTATTTCGCTTCTTTATTTTGAAGAGCAGGCTTAAGTAAACTTTATCTGAATTTTCCAAATCTGTTTCATTAAGAAACAACCGTCACCTTTGAATGTCCCTTTATTCAACACAATTATTTCAGAGAGACTGAATATTGACTCGAAATCAGCTCCTCTGAGTGTAAGATGCTTTTAAGCACTGATGAGAATTGTTCTTGTTCTCTGAAACTGCTCCTCTAAGCAGAGCTGCTGTAGTTCATGCTCGATGTATTAAGGTTTCACTCAAACATTACAGTAGGCTGGACAGTAGGAAGGCTAAAATTGTGATAGACTGCGCGTGAGAAGTGAAGAAATCTTCCTGGAAGGTAGAGAGGTGCTTGGACAAGTGCATGGAAAAGTTTGATCATTGGAGCCTTTTCTGTTCTTTCTATTGGTGCTTTCAGTTTGGGGGAAGAGATGTGTATGTTTCTGTCCCGCCCCCAAGTGCTTCTTTGCATTGGAGCTTCTCTATTGTTGCAGTATAACTAACTAGTATTAATCACCAAGGAGTGAATGGAAGTGGGAGAGGATTCCTGGGCAGCTTGCTTGTCTTGGTGGGAGGCTCCATGCCCCTGTCCACATGCTGGGGAGATGAATTGGGAGCAAGGAAGCAGCTTCTAAGACCTGAAGCCCAACACGGGAGTGACCAGAAGATATGGTCTGCACGTGCTTGAACTTTCTCTTCTCCAAACATGTCGCCTTTCCTATTCCACTGGTTTGCCAGTCCTGTAGTAGTCTTGTGCATTGTCCAGTGAGTACATGATGACTGAAACATGGCTTAAATCTTCCTCTTGGTGGAAAATCTGGCTGGGAGATGCCCTTGCAGGACAAGCTAAGGGCTGGATCGCAAAGGTGCTTGTGTCTGAACGTTATAAATCTGGTCCCTGTGTTTGCAGGCAGACTTGTGCAAGTGAGGTCTGTACTGGTCTGCAGAGCTTAGTTGGAGTTGGGAGCTACCCTGGGACTGAGATGTCATGCTACCCAGTGTTCCTGGGATGCCACTAAGCAAGACGTAGGGCAGGGAACACAACAGCCTTTCTCTGTTAACATTGCGCTCAGCACTTCCCAAGCTGTCTTCTTCAGGGGGGAAAAAAGCTGTTTGGGAAGGAAATGTGTTACTAGTTGTTTTGACAGAAGTAGCAAACTGCCTGGGAAGACCTTGTCTTCATATTATGTGACTGCTGCTCAGCTTATTGCTACCTCATTAGCAAGGAGTTACCTAATTAGAAAGGCAAGCTGTTAATTATGTGTGTATTGCATTACTCAGCCTTAAAAATTCTTTTAGATGTTAAATATTTCAGTGATAAGGAGTTGCCACTAAACTATTTTCTTTCTGTGTAAATTTCTCTTTCATCTGCCAGAAGGGAACAAATTACGAACTGCTGTAACCACCACAGATTTGGGAAGGTGGACTGAATTTCTGGTGACAGAGTTGGCACTAATGAACAGTAATAATTTAAAAAAAAAATATAATGCAAAAGACTTGGTAAGGTTAATAAGATAGTAGAACCCCTGTGTATTGAATCAGTCTTGATAAGAGAACAAAAACTGCATGTTTGCTAAAATAACTTTAAAAACAAACATTGACTTTCCACACCTAGTGGAGACCAAATTTTCACTTGCTTGCATGCCTGTTCTCCCGGCATGCTAGGACCTGTCACCGTTCCGGCTCTCACCAGGACAGTGTGACTTTGATTTTTGACTGCTGAGCAATCTTTTTCATCAGATGGAGTTGGATCGCAAGGTGGAAATTAGGTGTCCCTGCATCTTCCCACTCCTTCAGCTCACATGAAAATTTTGTGTTGAGGACATGTATCCACTTCCTACTGGCCCCACCGCATGAAGCTTTGATTAGCAATTATTTCTGAGATATTAAAAAACACAATAGATGTTGCAGGGCTCTGGATTTTCTGTTATGATTATTAAGGGAGAAGAAAGGCTATTGTTACAACTCAATAGTTATTTCTCCATGTCAGAATGTAAATTACTGGCATAGCCTTATGATCATATGTGCATGTATGTTCATGTACCAAATACTTCTATATTAACTGTTTCTTCATTTGCATTGATTAGTTGGATTCTGATTTTTACCTTTTTTTTCCCTTGTTGGGGATAAACTAAAGCAGACGGTACCAAGTGCTTTGTTCTTGCCATCTTAGCAGTGTGTCTTCACCCTTACCCTACTTCTCTTTTCTATATGTGAACTAGGATAGCAAAACTTTAGACTTGGCTTGATGAAAGAATGAAAATACTTCAGTCATCACTGAATAAAACACAGAAGGGACCTCTGTGTGCAGGGGCTGACTCTGTGTGGTGTACATACCATATCAGTTTTTTAGCTGTCATTAAGCTGCATGATAAAGACACAGCTCTGATTTATATTTCTCAGTCTCATAATCTCTGAAATAAGGCTCTCAAGTAAGCATGTGTTCACTCACTCAGTGATACACTTGTGAGCAGCTTATTTGCTGTTGATTCTCAGGTGTGTAAGTGTATGTGTTTAATATTAGGGGAGCATGTGTTTTGAGTGATTGCTTTCTTTGGGACCCTGAGCTGTAGGACTGTCACCTTGGTTGGCTGCTTGCCTTGCAAATACATTGCAAAAATGCCACAACGATAGCATTCTGGTGATAGGACTTTAAATAGTGCGTTTTCCAAAAGTTGCTGGCGTTGGATTCTTCTAGAACTACTTAGAAACACAGGTGTGGAGACAGGCTAATCTGGAATATTGGAAGACCGTGCAATCGAAAATGTGCATTACCTTTAGCTGTCAAATGACTGAGAATTATAAACAGCCTTTGAAATAAAAATCAACACCTGGAAGTACAGCAGTCAGAAATATGAGAGAGTAGTGCAGAGGTATCTCGAATGAGATGCGCAGCTTCTGGGGGACAGGGCAGATACCCCACTTTGTGCAGCACCTAGTGCTGGGAGGCCCGGAGGTCCCAGAGCGCTCCTGAAACAGAGGCAAGCGTGCGACCTGTTCTTCCAGACACTGGTACAGCACATCAGGCTGGTATCTTTAATAAGTGTCCATTCTAACTATTTCGTAAGGACTTTTGAGTAAGGAGGAAAAAACTTCCCAGTGCACAGTTTCTCTTTGGGTGAAATTAGAGGTGAAGAAGATACGTTTTGGGCTTGTATCACTGATTGCACTATGGGTTAAAATTCTTATTTGATAGTCAATAAAGATAAATTGCACACAAAAATAGCTACTATTGCTGGAGTGAGCTGGCAGTTTGCAGAAGGGGGTATGTGGTATCTTAACGTGCAGTCAGTTGTAAAGGCTTGGGAAAAAAATTTCAACTGCACATTATCTGAGTGAGCTTCCATATTTTACCATGACACCGACTCCGAGACTCATTTCCCTGGGTTAAGTAGTGTGGGGTGAAGTATCTGCCGCTCTCCTTCTCCCTATCCATCTGCTGCGGTATTCTGGGCATTTAACCTGGAGCGCTTGCTGATGTATGACCAAATCAGAGAAAAGAGGCCGCGCTGTTTAACCCTCTCCCTTTGTAGCTGCACTTAATGAATGTCACACAGGCCCACTATAGAAATGATGGAACATCCATTCTGGCAGCATGAACAGAGCCCACCATGCAATGATATGGTGAAATATGCTGAAAATATTCACAGGAGCCTGTGAACATAAACCCATGATTATTTTTTTCCCCCTTAAATCTCAATATTTTAGCTGGTGTCCCGTCTCCCCC
>JANZLQ010000089.1:2548516-2582411 GCA_026212715.1 Elanus axillaris | reverse complement strand
CCCCAATAAAAGTGCAGTTCCAAGCAGCATCTACTTTTTTTGAGAAGAAGAAAACTCTATTTTCTTTTTAATGTGGCTGTGCTGAAATTGCTAACTTACGCTAACCAAAATGTAATTATGCTGTCCATGCAGGTCTTTTTGTCTTTCTAAAAAATGTCTTGTAAATAAGATTGCAGGTCTTAATGACTCTGTCCAGTAATTCCTGGGCTAAATTCAAAGGTGATAAAAGTACGGCTGTACCTTCTTTTGCAGAAGTTATTTATGTGCAGGTGTGTGCTGTCTGCTGGCCCAGTTCTTTTACCTTCACTCATGGGGAGCTGCAACTGGTTGTTAAGAACTTGCTGAGCAAGTTACTGCTCAACATCTTGGAGGCAGGTGTGAGTGAACTGTGAATGGAACAGGAGGAGCATGTAGCTGCAAAGCAGCTCTTGTCACAGAATGCAAGAGTCTAATCTTCACTCCTTTCACTACTTCATGCATCTTCCTCCACTGAACTACCTTTTTTCCCCAACTTCTGAATACAGGCTACATCTTGCTGCTTCTCGCCTCTAAACTTTGCACCAGATACCTTCTTCCCTTTGGACTTTGTGTAATCAGAATTCAGCTGGAGAGAAAACAGGGAGAAATTTGCTCTTGGTCTGAATGGAGACAAAGCCTCCTATGTCACTTCAGTTTCCCTAAAGCACCATGATTCATCAGCCTAATTTAAAAATAAATAAATTGGTTGTCTCACTTCAAAAAGAGAATATAAATTTTAAAAGCTGGTGGCTAATTACTTCTGTTAGCCTCAGCTTCATGCTGGTAGCAAATGCCTGTCAACTGTTCTGTCA
The DNA here is from genome assembly GCA_026212715.1 of Elanus axillaris. Lineage (NCBI taxonomy): Eukaryota > Metazoa > Chordata > Aves > Accipitriformes > Accipitridae > Elanus > Elanus axillaris. Next base: position 2,581,581 of record JANZLQ010000089.1, on the reverse strand, counting down.
GAGACTAAGAAAAGTACTAAAAATGTATAATTATTTCCTGCATGTTCCTGTTACAGAGGATGCTGTGTTCCAGTGATGCTTTTCATAGAATTCCTCCCCAAATAACACCAGCACCTTTGGGTGTCTCAGAGTGCCTTCCTGGTTGATGTACTCTTAATTTTCACGGACCATGTTTATACTGGAGCAGGGAGACCAAGAGAAGCTTGGATCCCAACCTTTGCCACTCTGAGATAATCAGCAAACAGTGTGAATGTGTGTGTGAACACACCATAGGTAAATAAATGGATGAAATACTATCACTAGGACCTTCATTTCACCCAAGCTATTGAATCATCTCATCATAACTGCTTGTTATTAACCAAGTGGCATAATTCCAACTTAAACTTCCCCTTTGTTTACTAGAGACTTGCTGAAGAGCTAGTGCTGAATACTTAATTTTCAACCTTCTAACTCCATATATTTATAGAGGGACCGAGCAATGTTTAACTTGAAGTTCTAGAGCTAGGTGATGAGCAAGCTAGGCATGAATCTCAGCTTTATTTTTCAAATAAAATTTCAGGTGTGTATTTTAACAGCAAAAAAAATCTTATGAACGTGATTCATTTAAATATAGGTTGATGAAAAACCAGAAGGCACAATTTCTAATATTTACACACTCACTTTAAAACATCAATTTGTTCATTCTTTTAACTTCCACAGATTTTTCTCAGGAAGCACAGGGCTGAGTGTGTGGCTTAAAATGCTTGTTTTGCCCAGCCTGTCAAATTAATGCTGTAGCTCTGATTGAACCTTGACTTCTGTTCTGATGCACAGGGTATGAATTTGGCCTGTTACAACTCTACAGATTGTCCAAAATACCAATTTTACCATTGATAGAGGTAAATTCATGCTGACATTAATATGGTGCTGTGAGATCCTGGTTCTTTTGCTGAGTTAAAAAGGGAATATATGCCAATTGTGGAGCCGGTAGTAAGTCTTAGTCAGGTGTTACTTGGATGAACTGTTTTAGCATTCCTCTTAAATGTCAGGGAGATGAAATAGCATTTACATTGAGAAGTTAATGGTAAGCAGCCAAGTTTTAGGGAGTGTACCTGGGTAACCTGCTCTCCCACTGCAGGGAACACAGGATAAACAGCCCAGGAGTATGGGCAGGGGGTGTGCCTGGTGCTCTGGGGGTGGTCAGGTTGCTCACTAGCTTCTGCTGCCTGCAGGGAATCCTGTGCAAAACTAGGGGGGAGAAAAAAACCTAAACCACCCTTTTCTTCCAAGTATGACTGCTGTAAAACAGCTGAGCAGGAGCTATAGCTGTTTGTGTCTGCCTGTGGCTGTCTTGCTCTGTGAAGAAATTTTGCAGTAGTTTCCAGGCAATATTCCACTTTGGAGGGAAGGGAGGTGATGCTTTGCATGAACTGTCCTTATAGAAGGCTGCATGCACTCCTTCCCCCAGCCAGCCCCCAAAGTTGGGCGTTTCTTATGAGATGACTAGGGGCTTAAAAGTATGAGAGATTGCATTGTCTGCTGCTCAGGGCAAGAGCAACTGTGCTCTGGACATGAACTGGCTTATTTCTGGTCAGCAGCTCAACTAATGGGGGATTATTGTCTTAATATTTCTCCTCCTTTTCTTCCCTCTCTTGCCTGATGTACATAATAAAGCCAACTATTTCTGCTATAGGAAAAAACCCACTAATTTACTTTATCAACTGGCATAATTGAGCAGGCTGTGCTGTAAGCTTCTGGTGTTTGGTGTTTGTTTGTGGTGACTCAAAACACGATTTCCTCCTTGCAGCTTCTGCTAGAGCTCAGAAAAGGTGAAAGTGAGTTGTTAATTATACATGCTGCTGTACATCTTAATATATGTGATAAAATTAGGATGAAAAGGTGGCTGTGGATTTGAGGCTGAAGCATTGTGCTTAAAAGAACAACTATGCCCCCCCCTGCTTCTGGAGCAGTGAGTGTCCTGATGAAGCAGGGCTGCTGACAATTGTCTATTGAAATGAGAAGAGAGTAGTGAAGGCATCTCAATAAATTAATTTAGATGTTTAAATGATGCTGTTAATCCTTTCTGTAAACAGGACTTGAACAACAAGCTGTACCTGTTCTTTCTGTTTTCAAATACTCTTCTCTGGCCTTCCCTTTCCCTGGTGGAGAACGACCAACCTGATTAACATATTAAATGAAGCAGAACCCAGTGCTATCTCTGCACATTACTGCTTCCTTATGGTATATGAGCAACTTCCAAATTACCAGCTATAACCATCCTCCACCCTCCTAACCCAGAATATCTGTATTTTAAGGACATTGTGCCACATGACAGAGGGTAAGTGCATCCCTCAGATTTTGGGTCCTTAGTCCTCAGAAAAGGGTTTTTCTTAAAGAGTTTTTAACTTTTCCTTTAGAAAACCTGAATGCTGTTTCTCCTTATCTCCCTGCGCAGTCTTCGCTTTACCACCTTCTGGCCCAAGCCTGCATACGATCAGTGACGCACAGGCTCTCTCCTGGAGCCACTCGTACACCACCCTCCCTACCCCAGGCAGGCTTGACAGAATGGGTGCCCCAAGATAAATAGGCACCTTCTGCACATAGCTGAAAATCGAACCGTCCCCGTGCTCATCTGGAGCCAGAGCTGAATAGATTGTCATGAGAGCCCAGGGACAAGGGGAGCAGGGGGGTTACTGGGGCAGTGCCGTGGTGCTCTGTCCTTCTGCAGAAGAGGCTGCAGGGACAGCATCAGCTACGGTGAGCCGTGGGCCCGAGGACTGCCTCGTGCTTGGATTTGTGTCTGCAGCACCCAGCTGCAGCGAGGCACATGAGAGCCAAAGCTGCTGCGACACGGCATATGGGGCCCCGTGGTGGTACACGGGAGGGGGGCAAGAAGAGCTGGGGGAGGGGAGAGGCATGCATATAAATCATTATTGGCGAACATCTCAGCTCTTGAGCCAGGCTGTCGCTTGCCGCTGCTCGTGGTGCAGCCCAGACATAAATCATAATTCCCCTACAATAGATCCTTTTGCAGCCGCCATCAGGAAAAGTGTGTTGGTTTTATCGATTTTTTGACACCGGGGCCCTGGCAACGGCCGCTCTGAATCATTATGAAATGAAACTGATTAGGAATTCATGGAATACTAAATAAACTTTACGAGCCCGTTGTAAGTTTTTTGATGCATGGGGAGCGGAAAATGAAAACTAATGATATAAAAATTACACAGCGTGCTGAGTATTATTATACTGCTATTGATTTGTTTCAAACTGTACATCAAAATCGAAGTGTGCTGGGTGTGCTTGGCTGCAAGGCTGATGCTCAAAAGCTTTTGAGGGTGGGTTTTTTTTTTAATGCTGGCTCCAGCATTTTTTGCCAGCCAGAGAAGGTTAGTGCCACCGCAGAATTGCTGAAGTGCTCCCTGCACCTGCCTATTCTTCTGCAACTGCCCCTTGCATGGTTATCACTGACTTTATTCTCCTGTTTGCATGTGGACTCTCATGAGACAAAAATATATTGACGAGGATTTTAGCCTAAGTGGTAACTCCCCACACGTACTTCTGCTCTAGGGAATTTTACTTCTGTTTCTTAATAGCCAACATTGTGAGAGAAGCCCAAGACACTTGACAAACATTTATGCAAAACTGCACAAAGGGATCATTTGTTCTGCCACTAACTGGAGCCACCTCGGGAGTGAAGGGTAACAGCTGGTTATAATGCTGCCCATCACTTTGGGGCAAGAACAGATAACTTACCATTTTTTAAACTATTCTTTCTATAAATAGACAATTTGTAACATGATCATAATAGCCCTGTCCAGACTTAAAATCAATGGAAATAATGAGTAGAACTGGTGTGATCTATTTGCTTCCTATTTACTATTTTTGACAGCAGAATCTGACAAAATTAAGTAAGGAAAAAAAGGTCAAAAGGCTAGGATTGTTTCAGTGTAGCCTTGAGACAAACTGCTGAATAAGAGCAGGGGTGTGTGTAGTTGGATATATTGCTGGTTTTGTCACTGCATGTTTTTGTTGAAATAAAAAGGATCCTCATGCTGTAGCTTGCCATGCTAGACCAGGAGGGTTTCTGGCCTGGCTAGAGCAGTTTGGCTCTGTATCTTACAGTGCTGTTGCAGCTTTCCCCAGCGTAACCAACCTGGCCCGCTCCTGCAGGCAGGATGCTGGAGGATGCTGCTGCAGCGCATTCTGTTATGATTTTCTTTAGAAAAAAATCTGCCCTTAAGTAACCAGCTTCTTCATGGTGTCTGTTCTGCTTGAGTTTCATGTGTTGCAGGACCATGATGGGACGTGTGCTGCTGTGTTTAAAGCATTATTTGGAAAAAGGTGGTTGTTTTCATTTGGGTGCAAAACCAAGCTCAGATTGAGCAATCTTGCATGGTGTAAATGGATTTTGCAGGTGATGGGACCAGCAGTAGCAAATAGGCTATAATGGAGCTAGCCAGGTGCAGAACCAAACCTCCTTGCTCCTGCAGAACTAACACCTTACCACTGCTGGCATGGGCATGAGACCTTTGGGTGCAAAGAGCTTCAAGTGTCCTCCACTGTGGGCCAAATACCTGAGCTCTGCAGGATTTTGCAAAGTTGATGGTTTGGGGTTTCTGGGATTCGTAGTAGAAGCTGTGCTGAAGCTGCAAAGGTAATCCTGCCTCTCATGAAGACAGCTGGAGCAGGGCTGTAGTGAGGTGATGCTGTTTCTTGGGGGGACAGCTGATCACCAGGCTTTGAGTGTCTCAAAGTGAATTCGCATGCAAGGACAGGAACTGTTTTGGTAAGCAAGCGAATATACTGTGATAGCTGGTAGTGATGTCCAATAGCCTCGGCTCCCAGAGGAAGATGGGGGGTGGGGAGGGGGGGTCTTGTGGGGGTATGACTGCTGCTGTAGGATCATCTGGCAGCTTAACTGTGCTGTAATGCAGGGGACTTCTTAGAGGTAGGCCCCTGTGTCAGCTCTATTTCTAGCTACCAGTGCTGGTGGTCATCTCTGGCCTAAGCATATTGCTTGTAAATGAAAATGTGATACTGGGGAGTAGGAAGAAACTCCAACAGAATCAAGAACAAGAGAAGAGGAGAAAACTTAAGCAACTGGAAATAAGCTGCTGACCCACAGAGGGCTAAGCTGCTGTGTCCCTCAGTAGTCTCCTGACACTACACTTTTCTGTAAGTAAACCTCACGCAGCTCTTCCTGTGTCACTGATCAACTTGGGTGTCAGTGCTTCTGGCTGCACATTGAACATCAATTGTAAACTATGATCTCCAGTTTGGGGTGTTCGAATCCAAGTGGGCTGAAGGCACAAGCTCCTTCACCTTATGAACAGGTCCTGTGGGGCTCTTTTCTATTCCTAAGCATACAGAGAGCTGAGTGTGCTGAGTATTGACAGTGAATGTTGTTATGCTTTGGGCCAGGAGGTCTTTGGTCAGGGAAGCTGTGTCTGTGGCCGTCACGGTATTGTCCAGTGTGCCACTCTCTTCTCTGCATCTCAGCTTAAATGTGGGCTGGATAGGAAGAAGCTGTTACTTTCAAATTCCCCTGAAAACTTTGCTCAATGAGTTTGAGAAGAAATCCGGGGCATAATACTGAGCACCCTCATTTCTTTGGAAAATAAAAAACCTTGTTTCCATCAAGTAATGCCACTTAAAGTGTGAGGTCCTGCCTCTGCTCCATGTCTGAGCAGTCTGTCTGGGTATAAAAAAATATATTGCATTCTTTTTAGCAATTGTATACAAATATACCACAAGTGCAAACAGCTCCAGTGTATTCCACTAGACTGGAAGATGTGCTTAACTTTGTCATAGACATTGTGCAGCTCACAGCTAAGGGTGATCGCAGGTTAGCTCAAGAAATTAGTAACTTGTGTATGGGGGGGAGAAGGGTCTCAGTTCTCTTCCTCCCAAGTCCTAACTGGTCCCAGCTTGCTGCAGACTCCCATAAATTCCTTGGCAGCTGTGGACTTGTTACAATATTTAGATATTTTGTCTGATGTGAACAGGGAATCATCTTAAATGAAGCCAGTTTTCCTTTTGCTTCCATACCACATGCGATAGCAATGTCCGCTTTATATGGCTTGTCAGCGTGCGAGCGCGTGCGCTGGGGATTTTTCTAAGATATGTATATTGAATTTAGATTTGTGCTCTTAGTACCTTCACTCATTCATTCAGAGCCATATTGACTACATAAATTGAGTGCTACAAGTAAGAGAGAGTTTAGCCATTATTTTCTCAGTGATTTGATTTAATGGCCTGGGTGTTTTGGCCATTACTTCTGGCTTTTCATTTGCATGGATTCTTGGCTCTGCTGATTAGCATGTTTTTTATATTTGCCATTTAATTTTTTTCCCCCTTTGGAAAGCTGAATTTTTCATGATTAATTAAATTCCTGTGTCTTTTTTGTATCTTCCCTACACACACACATATATAGGACTATATATATGCTATATATAGGGTTTTTTCTCCCATCTCTGCTGATTATACAGAGTTAAATGCAGCTGTCTGTTTGACAGGAATATTGTGTACTGTATGTGGAGTGATATACAGGTCAGTATATTACTGACGAATAAAAGTTTCCTCCTAAGGCAGCTGCTGCAGATTACTTAGTGCTTGACATGGCGTGTCTTTGTGTCACTGTTACCGGGTGAAATTAAATCAGAACAGGAAAATATTAATTTAAAGTAGGGGATAGAGGCTGCTCACTTCCAATTACTCTCTACCCTGTCAGCTTTATATGGGCGCAAACAAGGAAGGAGGCTGGATTAATTGCTTTGGACTCTGCCCCACTACAGGCCCAATTATAGAAACATATTGGCTCCCAGCACTATTATATACACTGCTGTGCAGGAAATTGTGTGAAATTTTAACGGATTTCAGATGTAATAATAGAGAACACGATTCAGGACAGTATTAGCAGGCTGGGTGGAATCTTTACGGATGGGTTAAGGTTAAGCTGTTTGGGGGTCCTTTGTGTATTAAAGGATCATCTGGTTAACCCATGTACTGGGAGCTTTTGATACTGGCCTGGGAGCAAACAGAATAAAAACATTCATCCTCTGACAACAAGGAGCTAAATCCTCAGTCAAAATGAGGGCAGAAACATACAGTGTAAGGATGGAGAGCACAAGGCTTGCATGCGGCAGGATTCTGGTGCTGAAGAGGCAATGTGAAAATGTCTTGCTTGGCATTAAACACATTGATGTTTCTAGTTACTATTTAGGGGCTATTCCTGGCTAAGGTCTGCTTTTGTGTGAAACCTACCTGCAAAGCCTGGGTCAGAATGGAGAGCTGCTGATGCAAAGTGAATAACACTGACATTCTAAATGTGCATTGGCTGATTATTTTGTGAGCAGTTGTAGGAATAGATTTCAATTCAATATTTTCGTTTAGATTTGTTTAGGTGTTTTGTTTGTCTCACTAAGCTAAGAGTTCTGCCTGCTGTTTATCTCTTTTTTTTTTTTCCTGTGTTTAAACCCACGTGTTGAAGGTGCTTGATAATTTGTGTGTGCACATATGTACTGTTCTGTTTCTCTCCCTCTTAAAATCGTTATTTACCTTGCTGTAGTCAGAACACAGGGCTTGTTCCAAATACAGAGCAACTCTCAGTACTCCTGAATGTACTGTCAAATTACTGTGCCTCTGTGTTCATGTGTACAGGATTCCACATCGGATGTAATTTTGGCATGCAAAATAGATTGGTTTTTTTCCCCCCAAAGTTAATTTTATTGGAAAATAGCTTTGGAATCTCAGTACCTTTGTTTTAGGGTAATTTATTTGGGTGTGTGTACGCGTGTGTGTGTATGTATCTTTGAGGGCAGTTGTTTTCCGGATTTTGTCATTCCTTTTTTTTAAATGAGTGTTAGTTTAATAAGGGGTTGTGTGCAATAAGTTAATTGATAAAGGCTTGTCAGTATTGGTTTTGTTTGTTCTTTTTCTTGTTCACTGTGTATTGATACTGGGCCAATTTTCATGAGTAAGTTGATGCTTTTTGGTTTCTTTCTAAAGCGAACTGGACAATTTGGCTATGGGCCCAAAGCCTGATTTTTGTGAATAATGTCATTTACCCTTGCTCATCTGAAAGCAGACAAAGCAACAGCCATTGGGGTGAGCTCAGATACAAAGCCAAACTTGTTCCTGTCTGTTCGTTGTATATTCTGTTCTACGAAAGGAAAATTTTTCAATGAGTCTGTGTTCTGCTCCATGAAAGGACAGTAATGGAGCTTGTGCATGAACATCCAGGGAGCAAATCTAGAAGATCCAGTGTACTACACGCCCTTGTGAATGCTGGCAGGTGGGTACTTTGGAAGGCAAATAGGAGATCTGATCCATCTCTGTTGAAAAGGAGGGGGTGGTGGCTTTCTAATACATTTAAGGTGCTTTGGACCAGCCCAACAGAGAAGAGAGGAACTGAAGAAAAATCTGTTGACTCTGCTGCTTCCTGCCCAGACAAAAATGCTGAAGTCATTTGGTAGGTGCACCTTTGATCTCCTGCCCACCAAGTGCCTTGCAGATTAGGTTTCACAGGAGCCCTGTTCCATGGAGTGAGAGCAAACTGTGAGTTTAGCAAGTGTCTACCGTGCTTCCTTGTCAGTCCCAGAACAAGCTTTGAAATATTTCAAACTGTGTGATCTCTGTCACTTCAACAGTGTTTCCCCTTCATTGCTTATAATATTTCAGTGACAACTGCTGCAGATTTTGAGTAACTGTTAGAGGAGGGCCAGCTGGTTGGGATCATAGCTGAGGTAAGTTTGGGCATCGGGACCTTAGCCGGACTTGGTTTTTTAGCAGGTTTAATGAGGTAAGACCTTACTTGCTCTAGAAAGGGCTTTGCATTTTCATCCTCGTGGCTAAAGAGCATGAAGTGCAACTTCAGCCGTTTCTGCCCCACTGTCTCTTGAAGTACCTAGAGAGGGGCCCGAGCTAATTTTGGCAGTCCAAAAAAGCATTAGCAATAGAAGTATGTCTTAAGACACAATGTGTAACAGCAAGTGAGATGGAATTGCAGAGTCCTGTCCCCCTTGTTGGGAGTGCTGTTCCACAGTGGGGACTGAGGCTGGAGGCAGCCCCGTAACCTGGGTTGGGGGCTCTTCCCTTTGTTCCATCCTCGGCGTGTCTTGCACATAAATGACAGTCTATGCCTGCTAACAGGGATACAACAAAAATTTTGCAATAGAGGCAGTGATTTAGGGTGGTAGGGGAAATATATATATATATATATAGCTATCTAGAGAAGCCAGGACAGTAGAAGCAAAGTGAATTCTGACCAGGAGTAGTTATTGAATGGCGGGATCTTTGCTATTTTATTTGTCTGTCTGAGGAAAGTCTGTTTAGCTCCTGGATGATTGTTTGGAGGGAAGCTGCATCTCCAGCCCTAGTCCTTGCCTCCCTCTGGCTCTGCTCCCTGTCTGAAGAGCCAGTGGGACTGTAGAAACCTCAGAAGTGTCACTTTCATATTTGCAGTTTGTGCTGGTTTTAAACCAGGAGGGGGCGAAGCACTGGTTTGGGAAATCTATTTTTGTTCCTTTTAACTGATTGTCTCATAACCATGCCTGTTGTGACCCAAACTATTCTGTGATTCGATGATATGTGAGCGGAAAGCAATGTATATAGATCTCCGGAGAGACAAGTGCAGAATCTTACTCACGAGCAGATGACAGTGTGAAAATTCTTTTGGCATTGAAGGCGCTCTGGTATGGTGAACTGGGGAGGAGGGAGATGCAGGGCAGGCTGAAGCAGTCCAACTTGGCCTGAACAGTTTCTATCTCTTTGGTAGGGCCAGGGAGAATGCTGGAGGCATTAATGCCAGCGGTCTGTGGAGTCTGCCAAAGGCAGATCTTGCTGCTGGCACTGTCTGTCCCAACCTGAGGAGTGGTACTGACCTAAAAAAACTTTGGTATTAACCTAATCTGACAGGGCTATGCAGAGTTTTAGATGGTACTTCCAGGAGATCATTAGCTCCATAGCAATCCAGCAGGACACAGGTTTTAAACTGACTGATGAAAGAGTTTCCTTCTCTGGCAGAGTGTGTAGGGTACCCTCTGGTGGGTCAGAGGGTCTGACAGCTTTCCATTCACCTGGCAGACCACCTCTGCCTTTCTGACCCAATGTGCTGAAGTGGTGTGAATGCAGGTCCCAGTAGCTCTTGAAACCATGCTGCTGAAAATGAAAAGCAACAAGAAAAGGTGCAGATCATCAGCACGTGAAGGGATGCTGAATCCCAAGAACGAATGACCATTTTGCAGCAGGGAGTTGTCTTCCATCCACCTTGCCTGTAGTCACTGGGAACCTGATACACAGCCTGTTCTTTTCAGTGGAAGCCACTTTACTGGATACAGTGATCAAGTCCTTGAAATTTCTGTCTAGGAGCTTGGCAGAATTAGCCATTGGGGTTTTTTGGGGGAAAAAAGTGTTGCCTTTAAAGCATGTGAGATGAATTTGCCACTGATCTTTTGAACAGAAAGACTTAAAAGGTGCCTGTGGAACTGAAACAGCACAGCGGGGGTTAATACTCTTTGTTGATTTTGACTGGGGCCCATGGTTTTACTACAGCAGTAAAGTCACTTTCCTTTTATGTTTAAAAGCCAGCAAGGAAAAAGTGCAATTACAAAGACAACTAAAATCTTCACTGGTACTCAACAAGGTAATCAGTTCAATTGATTTTTTTTTCCCCCTCCCTAGCCAGAAAAGTATTTAAAGTTAAATTCTATCTGTGATTTTTATATGGAAAAAAAAATTCTGTTCTCTGAAATGCTTCCTGGTTTTAAAAATGCTCTATTTTATTTGCTCTATAAATGCAAACTTATAAAATGCGATAAGGGATCTTTCTCTTCTCCCTGCACAGACAAGACCTGAGAAAGCTCACTGCTATTCCTGCATGGCTGCCAATTGCACAGACAGATATCACTCCATTAGTCATTAGCATCTAAATCATTCCACTTCTCATTCAGGTTTACTGGGCTGTGATGGCTACTGGATTCATAGGACACCTGAGCCAGGTCTTTTGTACAAGGTCTCATGGAGCAATTGATTGTAAAAAGACAGCAGGAGAGCAAACCACTGGTTTCTGTGCCTTTTGAACAGGGAGGATGGGCTGTGCTACCATGTGTTTTCTCCATGAATTATTAAAGTTTTTTTTCTTGAAATATTGTACAAGGATTGAGTTTGTGCTGTGCATAGTGGTACAACACCCTGATGCAAAAACTGTAGGGATTTTGAAAAAAAAAAAACAACAAACCAAAACCAGAAAAACCCTCCCCAAACCAAAAAACCCCACCACTTAATTTTCAAGGGTGCTTGGGATCTCTCTTACTGGAGTGTGTGAGCGTCTCACTGTCTTTCCTGGAGTGGCAGGGGAACAGAGATAAAGGAGCTCCATGGCAGAGCAGCTCCATGAGAGGTCTGTTCTTGGGTTATTATAGTTAACATTACAGTTAAACTTGTTCTTTGTAGGAGCCAAGTCTTGTTTGCATGGAGCAGAATTTAAAATCAAATATGAATAATCCAGCAGATGCTGTAGTCTAGGCTAATATGTTAATGTGGCTTTAAAAATACTGGGAGAATTCAAAGGAGTTTAATACCCAAGTACTGAGAAAAGGGCCTGGTTTGTCAGTTGTATGATTTGTTTTCCCCGCAAGAAATGAAACACTACAAAATATTGGCCTTTTTTTTCCTGTCTAGTAAAAATGTCTGTTGTTGAGGTGGAAGAGGAGAAGCAAGAAGAGGTATTTTAACCAGTAACTCAAAATGTAGCTGACTTGGATCTCATAAACGGAGAGCTGATTTGGTTTGGGGTGGGGGGGAATGTTTATGGCTTTCCTTGAGAGATCTGTGACATTTAGGAGTACATAGTGCAGTGCTGGAACTTATCTCCTGTGTTGGAGTTTAGCACCAGGGAGACATGATCTAAATGCAAATCTGACTCTGTGGGGACTGTCCCCTTTGGGAAGTGGTGAGACCCCCTGGAGCATCTGGACTGGGCAGTGCCTGAGATGCCCTATCCCAGTGGGTTTTATAACGTGTGCATCTTTGTTTAGGGGCTAGAAGGTGCTTTTCATGTTGAGGTCTGCCAAAAAATCCCATGCAACTCTTCCTGGAGCCTTATAAGGCAGGGAGAAAAGAAAATGAAAGTGGAAAGCAGCCTAAGAGCTCTGGTTACAACACTTGCTGTCAAGAAATGGGGCAAAATCCATGAAGAGAGAAAGAAATGCCCACCACTTGTTCATTTTTATGTCATGGTTTTTAAAGGAAGTGGCTGACTTCCTGTGAATATGCTGGTTTGGGGGTTAACCCTTCCAGCATCCGTGTGCCATTCCTTTGCCTACAAACCATGTATTACAAGCGAGCTCACATAAATTTCTGGCAACAGTATCCTTCCCAAGCCCTCAGGCTAGAGGGATCTTTAGTCACTTTGGATTGGACTGGATTTGAAAATAGGTCCCTAAGGTGAAGGGCCAATATATCAAAACAGTAAATCATGTTTTATACCAACTCCTAATAATGAATGAAGTGCCATTTCATACAATACCTAAGTTAGGATTTTATTGATTAACTCTCATCTTGGTGTTCCACCCAAATCTAAGATATATTGCCTGCTGTAATTTTTACATTAGCTGTCAAATTCATCTTGTCTTCCCAGGGTTATGATGTGTACAGAGCAGACAATAAACAACATCACAGTTTCAGTGTTTATCTAATGAATATACACAGGCCAGAAAGATTAATAATGATTTGATAGGCAGAGCCAAGAGGCAGGAAATATCCGTGTTCAGGGCTAGAGCCGGGGACCATGATTTCAAATTAACACGAGGGCTGTAGGAGGAAGCACACTTGTCTCGCCCCACGCCTCCCTCCTCCCCCTGCCAGGCAGTAATATATGACAGAAGTCTCGAGGAAGCAAAGATGAGGATTTTTTTGTGTGTAACGCGGAGGAGCAATGACAATAGGAAAAAGGCTGCAAGTAAACACTAAATTAATCCTCTGAATGATTTGCCAAGCCAAAGCTCTGTACTGGTACTGATCCTGGGCATCCAGATGAACCCGTTCTTGCTGACATTTTACCCTGGCCTTCCTGCCCTGTGGAAAAAATTATTTTGAGGATGTCCGTCCTTCCTTTGTATATTTTCTGATTAGCAACTACTTGGGGATCCCCCAGTCTAGGAGCGGAGCCGTTGGCAATACTTTCTGAAGCTGAGGCCTGATCCTGCCCAGTGACCTTTGAGTTTTTGCATGCCCTTTGAGGCTCTGCCCAAAGGCAGAGGTTGACGGGAGAGGGAGCCCTTATCCCGGCCGTGGTTCTGGCCACCGCTGTCCCCATGGGCTGGGGCCAACCTTCTCCCGGGGACAGCCGGAGGCTTTGCCTGTGGGGGAAGATGAGCTCCCTTGCTTGTAGCTCGTGGGATTCAGCCTTAAATCCCTCTGTGCTTTGGTCCTCCAGTCTGTAAAACGGAGAGATTTGTGGCTCTCCAGGAGAGGGGCAGAGGAGGTTTGATCTTTGTTTGTTGAAGCACGATGAAGTACTGGGATAAAAGGCGCTGTGAAAGTGCAAAGGGCTTCTGCTTGTCTACTGAGCACAACCTCGGCCAGCACGCTTCAATTCCTGCGAGAGGAGGTGTCCAAAGCACCGGCTTAGGGACATGGAGCAGGAGAGGTTTATCTGCATGCTGTTTGTAGCCAGAACTCATGCCGGGAGGCGTGTGATGCTGCAGGTTTTTGTTAGGTAAATATGTGCGCTTCTGCTGGCTGGGGTCTGCCTGGAATATAATGAGCATTAAAGAAAGGAGCTATGTGCTGAGAGGGGGACGTAGGGGAAGCAAAGCTGCTACTTCCAGCGCATGTGCTGAGTCAGGCCAACCTTACAGGGGTTTGGAGGCGTGTGGCTCAGAGCTGCTAGCTTAGCCACTCGCTGGTCCTGCTAGCCACAGCAGGTACCGGCTGCTCCCAGCTTGGCAGCTGGTCCCTCCATCATCCTGACCTAGCACTGCCTTTGGCGCTTGTATGCTCTGCTGTTGCTTGAATTGTGAGCTCCTCGGGGCAAGGACTTTCTCCTCTGTCATTGTTTCCCTACAGCAGGAGGAACAGCAGAGTCCTGAATGGGGCTTGAGTTTCCTACGGTGTTATGCAGGTGACTTTCCAAGCTTCCCGTGCCCTTCGGTTCTCCAGCAAGGTTTGGCGCGTGACCTGTATTTCATGTGTACATCCCAACCCCTCTATCATCTAAACGAGTAGTCAGATCATTACCTGTTGAAAGACCTATTTTGGAAGAGAGTAACGAAGCCTCAAAACAAACTGCTGCTCTGCCTACTTTCCTCCCTTCTCCTTCGGTCAGTGTTTGTTTGCATTTTTCTTTTATACCTCCCAGCATGAAACAGTAACACATTACAGCACAAAGCAATACACCACTTATCTAATCTTGAATATAATACAGGATAGACACTTTGTATAGAGGGGGGTTGCAACAGAATACATGCAGCAAGAGCTGGCTGGTGAAGGACAATAGATTGCTGCAGATATGGATTGAGTTAGACAATTGAACCAATTATACTATTCCGAAGACTTCAATGAGATTGGAGAGCATTTCCTGAGCTTTGGTAGAAGTAATCAGCATTCCTATTCATCTCGGTCCCCGTCCTGCCTGCGAGGCAGCAGTGCTGTGCAGAATGGAACGCCTTGCCACTTGTGGCCCTCAAACAATTCCCTAGCACACTTTGCCAGAGCGGTATCATATCTTACTCTGTCCTGGTCAGAATTTAAAAATCACTAATTGCTTTTTTCCCCTGTCTTAGTGCATGTAGCCATTTCCCTTGGAAAAGTAGTATTTTTGAGTCTTCTATTTAAATGTTGTTTGGTTCTGCCTGAGAGTGGCTGGTTTTTCACCTCTGAAATGGCCGCATTTTGGCAGCTGATGAAGGGACTCTTGCAAGTCTAAACTGAAGCTGGTGGATACATTACAAAGTGCTTTGTAACACTTTGGGTGAGAGGAAGTAGAATGACCTATGCTATTTCTTTTTAGCACCATTTAAGCTGTAAAACCAGCCAACCAACTCTCTTCCAAATGTTGGCTGCTGAGATTGACTGCAGTCATGAAGATAACAGGTGGGAAGTATTTTTCTCTTAAGTCCACAGCTGTCCTAAATCAGGCAGGTGATCCTAGAGGGCTGCTGTGTGAGTCTGAATGCTTAGCATCCCAGCCAGGGACATAAAGACACGAGGCAAAATGTCACTTGAGAAGTGTTGCCTCTTCTTTAGCAGTAACTCTGCTCCATAAATGCAATTGATCTCCTGAGAGAGGAGGGATTTCTTTAACAAATGCAAGCTTTGTGGGAGAAATATATGAGCTGTGGGGCTTCTGTTTCTTCTGTATGTGCCTCATATCCAAGGCCTCCAACGAGTGTCAGAGCAACCACAGGAAATCTAGGGATTGCCGTATATAGGGTTACGCGCTCTACGCAGTGTTGCATGGTTGAATTAAAGTTGGTCCGGATTTAAAATCACTTCAAGTAGTTATCACAATGTAAACTTGGCAGTGAGATTTTAATTTTTCTTTCATTAATTATTTTTAGTAAGATACTGTTGGTGTTGTCAGATATCTGTGCTGGATCATGCGTTTAAGTCAACATGTACAGGAAGTTCTGATTCAACCAAGTTTAAGTTTTGCTCTATCTAGGCTAAGAAGCAGCTTGAGCATCTTCAGCTAAAAGGACTATTTTGCAGGAGGGGCTGGGGGAAGAGCATGTAATGGTGGGAGTTTTACAAGTGTCTAAAAACAGAAGCTTATAATGAAAGTGCTTTCTCAGCCATAACTGTAGCGTGCTGGCGTAATTGGAATGCTGAGTGGTGCGCTGGGTTTAGGAAGGTAATAAGAACTGCAATCAGTATTAAATAAAATGTATCTTCCTTTAGGGGAAATAAATGTATATTAAATCAAATATTCATGAATCCAAGTTAGTCCTCATACATTACACAAACAGTTTTTCAAAAATGCAGCTATCTGAAAGGCCTGGTTTGATGGGGGTAAAGGAGAGGGGTTAGCTTTCAGCATGCCTGTGGGAAGGGGAAGGGCCTGGCCGGTTGCCACCTGAAGGGGCAAAACTTTCTGGGCTCCAGTGCGGTCCTGCCTGGACGCAGTGTTTGAGAAAGTGGCCTAAATTGTGCAAGAAGCATTAGAAGAAGTGAAGCTGTCTCTTTCCAATATTTATCGTCTCCAGCAAAACCCGGACACTCACACGAGCCTTCAAGAATCAAAACCTGAAAGGGGAGTTAGGCCAGTGGTATTAGTGATATTTCAGCAAATGCTCTGTTAACAAGGGGAGGATTTCTGCACTGGCAGTGATTGGGAGGATTCACTTGCCTATCGTGAGGCTGGCTTTTTAACTACTGCAAACTCCTGTTTTCCTGTCAGCCCTAACACACAGCAGAGGGATGAGAGAACTTCCTGCAGAAGAGGCAGAACAGAGCCATTCCCTTGCCTGCCAGCCTCCAGTCAAGCTGTGGACTATCGTGCTGGCAATGCGGTGTGATATAGGAAAAAATGCGAAAGATGTCAGCTTGGTACCAACTCTGAGTGTGGCTAACACACCCGTGTGAGAGCTTAAACTCTGTAGGGGTGGGACGGCTTGCTGCTTCTCACCTGAAGGGAATCCTCTGTGCCACTGTGGTACAGTGCTGTGCTTGGCTCTGAGAAATGCAGTTCTTGTTTGTGACAGGGGCTCTTTAAGCTTCACAGGGTTTATCCTGGTTTCTATACAGTGTGATGCCAATCCAGCTAAAAGTGTGGGGGTTTAAGGTGATTTGATTTAATCACTCTCAAGTCAGGCTATATTTGTTGGCTAACACAAATATGTTTAGGAGAGAAGGTAGCAAAAGTTCAGGTTAGTAAAAGTAGTGACAAATCTGTAGGTGTTTCCAGAGGAGCTTGTTAGTTTAATCAAATTAGACTTATTTGGAGTTGTGCCAGCAGAATTCTTCTGTGCAGTTTATGAAATGTCACTGCTTTTATCCAACAGCTACAATCAATTTGCTGTTTGATAAAATAAGAAACAGCTGAGTTGCATCCTTACCCCTGTCTTTATAAACAGAGGGGTAGAGAGGCGTGGGGATGGATTCTGTTACTTTCCCGGGGTGAAGAGGGTTTCATTCTTGAAGATTTCCAAAAGAGCTGCACACAACTGTGGAGGGAGGGCTAATTTGTGTTATTTGCTGAAACCACTAGGCTCTTCTTCCCTGCTTGGGGAATTATTGATTTTATCACTCTACGACCTTACATGTGTCACTGTCTTGTGCATGCTGTCCTGTAGGAAGTGCTATCTACTGATTCACAGCTGAAGAATAATTTAATCTTATTTGTGATTACTTTCCCATTTTTGGCTCATCAGCCACGTGCTCTTGTTCTTTCTGTCAGGCTTAAATCTTCAGGAATAATGCAGGCAATGATATAAAAACCCCAAGCAAAACGTACCCTCCTCCCTGTCTCCACACTGCTGCAACCCAAATACTTTTATTCATCTCGGTGCAGGAGGAATGTTACTCTGTAAAGACTCATCGTGGTTCCATTGATTGCATTGTCTGGGTGTCTTCAACAGTTTCCTTGGATCTCTCCGAGTTGGGCAGTGGAAAATATGATTGCAGATATCAATACATGAACATGTTACCCTATTGAAACGCTGTCAGGCTGGGTGAAGCAGAGGGGGGCGGATTGCTGCATGTTATTGTGCAGCTTCCCTGCCAAAAACTCAGTCCTTGCATTCAGAATCGGAAGGGAGATGAGCAGAGATACCATGATGGAGGAGGGGTGGTTGTAGGGAGAAAATATATGGAGCATCTACTAGAGCTTGCATGGTACATTAATTGTCTGTAGCTTTTTCCTTTCCCTCTCAGAGCAAAATTAATTATGGGGAGGTGATGTTCCTTTAATGAACATCATTTAATTTAAAAAATGGACAAGTATACTACCATTAGGTCTCTTACTTAATGTAGTGTGTTTTCTTAAGCGAAATTCAGTTGTTACATTGTGAAGGTGAAGAGAATTCCCTTTCTCTTGGATCTCAGAGAGGAGAGAGCATCTTGGCTGCTGAGCATCGCTTATAAACAGAGAGTCCAATCTCTCTTTGCCTGTGGGGGACACTGCTTGACCGCTTATTGCATATTTGATCAGTTTATTTCTGGATCTGAGAGTCTCCGATGGGTGTCAAGGTGACAGTCGGGTTCAGATTAATTGGCATGGTAAAGAATGGAAAGGCGGGGGACGTGCAGCGCCCATTGAGCTGGGCTGCCAGTTTTGAATGATTTCTCCCCCTTCTTCTTAAAGTACACAAAGGTGCAGCAGCACTCGCTGGGAAGTGCTTGTAGGTTGACAAGAGCTTAATAACGTCACTGGTGAAGGGTGTTTTTGTTTTTACCCAACACTAGTGAAAATAAGCTCATATACAAACCACCTCTGCTCCTCTTTCTGCTGCCACTCTTCATCAATGCTGAACAATATAAACAGGCTGTGCAACGTCACTGTGGTGACGGACTCTGCCAGACAGTCCAGTTCCGAGGAATGCACAGCATCACTGTTGACCTGCAGTTTCCCTTGGCACACACTTTAGCGAAGGGTACAGAAATTAAGTGCTTCAAAAATGACTTTAAGAAATGGTAACAAGAATGAGAAGTCCAGGTTTTAACTAAAAATACAAGCACTGAATTTGTAAATTTGAGTGTCCGCTGGCAGTCACTTTGGTTTCATGTGTTCTTTCCTGTCATATCAAATCATGATTCTAGAAAGGTTAATCTGAAAATTAGGTAGTTGATTTCTATTGAGAACTGTGCTCTTGCACTTGTAAAATCGAGTGGTCTGCTAAAGGTAGACAACTTACCTGAAACATGCTTTTAAATAAGATGGTCAAAATAAAGGTGGTTTTTCATATAAGGAAAACAGCGTATGTGGGGGGGGAAAGGTCTTGATTTTTTTTTTTTTCAATTGCTTCTGCTTTTAAAGATCAAATATGGTGTTTCTGGTCTGATTTTGGCTATTGGCACTATCTATGAAGTGTGATTCTTGGTGTCTGTCATCTTGAAAGAGTTTAAAATTTAGACTTTTTAAAAAAAACTAGAACTTAATTTCAATGGATGAAATAGGAGCTTATTCTATAGAAAGTGTTAGGAAAGAAAAACCAAAATTCCACTGTACTGAGTTGCTGCTGAAGGTTTTTGGCAATATACTTGAAGGCCAGAGGGGAGGATCTTAAATGTGCAATACCCACTTCATAGCATTGCTGCTGGGGTTCTTGAGCTTGTGGCAAGCCCATTCTCAGTTGCTTCAGTGGGTTTTGGATCAGGCAGTTGCTTCTGTGCTGCCACACTAAGCATCCTGATGTTCAGCTCTTTGTTTTTCTTTGGCATCAAGTGGAATGTTTGTAAATGAGCTGTTGGTGACACCTGAGCAACTATTTTACTTGATTTCTTTTTTTGCCTTGATTTTGGGGGGTTTAGCCTACATACGTGGGTACAGAAATATACACTCTTCCCCTCTTTTTATTTTTATTTTATACAATATATACCACTTGCTGTGTCTTATTTTCTCCCACTGTCAAGGGGTTATTGCATTTGTCATCTCCTTTTGCCATGTGGGGTGAGATGCAGTATTTGTTAATATACAGGGGAGATGGCACTTCCACATCTGTGAAACGATGTACTTTGGAAAGTCATCCGAGGTGAAAAGTGCTACGTAAGGGTAAAATGTTATATGCCTGAAACAATGTCCATGAGCAATGATCATCTCCAACGCTCACCTCTGCAGGTCCTAGGTTTTGCCACCCAATCTCCCATGTTCAGATTAACTTGGTAGTATTAAGCAAGTGCCCTGTGCAGACTGCTTTCCTGCTACCTGTTCTATGTTTTGAACAGGGAAATGCTAGCACCTACATACTAAAATGGGATTTCTTTATCCTAAAGAAAATGGGATTCCATTGTTATTACCTTCATTCTCAAGCGGTGTTTATACTCCAAAAATTGCAAGCCCAGTTACCAGCAATAGCTGCCAATAGAAAAGATTGCCTCTATATTTTGAGCATTTTATTGGCTTGTTCAATAGCACTTTTCTGTTATTTGCCGTGACTGGGGAGGGTCTGACCGTGGGGCACAGTAGCCGAGAGGTACCAGCACCCGCTTTGCTACCACCCCCACGCAGCACTGCTGTCTCTGTCTGCAGGCAGAGTTTTCCGCTGTTTCAGTTGCTGGTGAGCAACTTGTTTATGTTGAGGTTCAATGGCCTGTCTCTTTGTGGAGCTTGAACTTGCCACATCACACACATACGCACGGCAGGGAATTTAAGAAATGCACTGTGAGCTCTGCGTGACGTGGAGTTGCCTGCATGGAGCAGGAGGCTTCTCCAGGACCCCTCATGCTTGTGTGGTTAGGATTTCTTCTTCGGTTTTTACACTGTCTGTAGCTCATTTTTTTTAGTGCCGGCTGGGGGAATACTTTGTTGACTCGTCCACAAGAGGCTCAGTTCTGCTCTTGGCATGCACGCAGGCTACGGAGACAGAGCTAATCCCGTTAGTGCATTAGCCTGTCCAGCAGCAGAGTCCTCAGCAGAGCCTGTAACGAACACTCGCAATTCTGCTGGTCCACAGGCAAAAAGCCGTCCTTGGCTGGGCTGGGGCGATGCGCATCGGAGCAGGAGGAGCAGTACAGAGCAGGAGGGCCTGGGGCTGGCACGGCAGCCCTGAGGAGGCAGAGGGATGCTGGTGGCCTGAACCAGGCTCTGCCATCACCCACCACTTTCCCCAGAGCACCCAGCCTGCAGCTCAGACCGTGCTGGGCGTGCAGCGATGCCCCTTCGCCGCTCGCTTCTCCCCCCACTCCCCTCTCTGACAACATCAGAGGGCGCTCTGTCATCTTTGCTTATTTTTTTTTTAATCGTAGTCATTTCGTTTTGGTGGTAGGATTTGCAGGCACAGGGTGGAAGTTCCTTACAAACAGGCAGGAGGATGTGCGATAACGGAGCCCGGTGCTCTGCCATCGGCACTGCGGTTATTATCCACCGCCGCTCTCCCCAGCCAGGCTCGTGTTCCTTGTTTGCGGGTTTGTCTCATTTTTTTGAGATAGTAAATCTGCAGCATCGAAGCAAGCTCCAGGCTGGGATTTTCAAAGCTGTTTGAAGGGGTGTGTGGGTCTAGTTTCAGCCGGAGCAGTGTGTCTAAATCCCCTTGCAACTCTGGATTGGCGGGGAGAGGAACCCGAGTCCCGCTCCGCCATGCCGTGTCCCTGCAATGCTGGCTTCTGCTGAGAAGGCACATCCTGAAAAAAACTTACTCACCTTGTCAGTGCCGTCGTGTGGGTGGTGCAGGATGAGCTCTGTGATCACCGCTCGGATAAAAACCCTGTGGCTTCTCATGAGCGAGCAGGTCCTGAAAGGCAGGAGCGTTGCAGCTCCCACAGCCGGGTACTGGGAGGCGATGTGCCGTGCACACGCTCCACGGCAGGCGGTTAATTCACCTCCAGCAATTCCTCCAAAGTGCAGCAATCTATTTTGGCTTTAACAGTATACTTTTTAGTTACTGGAGGAGGTTAAGTAACTCTGCTGATCCATCCTGTTGTTAAGTGAAGGTAGCAGGGTGCCAACAATTAAAGAAGTAATTGTTCAATTGGTTCTGCAATAATACTCATTGATTCTTTGTTTGAAGTGATTCGCTTTTCAATCCTCTTGCATTTAGAGATCTTGTTTCACCTGTGTCAAGGCAAGTTCAGGAAACCTAATTAACTGGGTTTTGTTTTTTATAATTAGGTCCCTAAAATAATTCATAGGTGGTGTTAATAACCCCATTTAAAAAAAAATCTATTAAGCTTTTGGAAAAGTTGGACAGAATCCTCTGTGCTGATTTTTTTTTTCTCCATCCCCTCTTCCCTCCTCCTTTTCCCCTTGGAGATGTGGTACTTCTTCCTTTTACAGCACACTAATTAAAAACAGTAGGATTATGGTGGGAAATAATATGCATATGAGGTTATCATCCACAGGGCAAAAGGAGGCTGCTGCCTCTTTTCCCCTGCCTGGCTCCAAGGTACACTACATCTTTAGTGTGAGCTGGCAGAGTTCATTAAAGGACAGATTGCCTGTGCACACTGCAAGGACCCTTGGCATTTGCGAGGCTGCAAGCCGGGTCCAGAAGGGAAACGACAGGAAGAGATAATCTGTGGAAAACGTTGAGTTTGGATCATCCGCTGCGACTTCTAAAAGGCAGGTTTCCTTTTATGGGAGACCCTTCCCAAAAGACTGTCTGCAGAGGGAGGAATTTTAGACACTTAAACATTTGTCCCAGCCTGCTCCAGCCCCCCTGCCCTCCCCACCTGGCCATCTCGGGCCTCGTGACGGCTCATCCTGGCACCGCGGCAGTGCCGGGGCTGTGCCGTGCTCTGCGGCAGCCAGCCCTAGCCGTGGGGAGCGTTTGTGCAGCCAGTCCCAGCTCACTCGCAGCGTTGCACCTGAACACACGTTTAGACTCCTTTTAGCGGGAGCAAGGAACCAGCTGCCCCATTTTACACGAGCTGGTGACTGGGGAGAGGCTTCTGCTGTGTTATTTTCTTCCCTCCGCTGGAGCTCTCGCAAACCGTTGCAGATAGAAGTTGTCCGTCTGTCTGTGCTGGTTGTGTGTGCTCCTCCGTGCCACTGGTGCGTTTAAGGGCTTTGCTGCCATCTGGGAGCGGGCCCTGCTCCCTTAGGCTGCTGTAGCGTAATGCAGGGAATCATGTGCCCTTTGGGATGCCAAGACTCTCCGACATGGATCCTAGGAGGAATTTAAAGGAAATGCTGCCTTGTGGCGAACGCACAGACCTATGTCAGGTTTGGGCCCTGGTGGTGCTGGAGCCGGTATGGGAATGCTTTGTCCTGCCTCCTCCTAAAGGAGGTGCTTGTGTGAGTATGACAACAAACATCTCTGTAAGCTTGTGGGATCCCATGGGATGGGGCGCTTACCTGCTGGATGGTCAGCACCTGTGCGAAGGTTTTGCCTTGGAGCACAAGTTCTGATGTTCTGGTGCAGGGGATGTATAAATTCTGAAAGGAGACGTAGCAGGAAGATCTTCTAGTTAAACCTGGCATTACCTGCAAGGTCTGCTCTTAGCATCCTTAGGGAAAGTTGCAAACCATTTTTTGCCTGGCAGAGCTGAGTTGATGGCTCAGAAGTCCAATATGACCTTCTCTGTGAGCTCTGAGGCATGTCACATGTCCTGAACAAGCTACAAGAACAGTATTTTTCCACTGCCGCCACATTTTCTTCCTGAAAGTCAAAATGTAAATTTTTTTATTACCCCTCATGAATGTGACAAAGTCCTACTTAAAAATGTAAAGACTCCCATCTTCACATGCACCATAAAGGCCTTTGCGTTCCACGTGGAGCCTCCAGACTGTTGATTTATTATCAAGCTACGATGGCTGGAGCAGGAGAGCAAAGTTAAATCTACAGAAGTGGCTGATGTGACAAAATTAACAGTTGTCAGCAGCAGAGAGGGGAAGCAACCGAAGGCGAATGTTAATACTCAGCAAACTCTGGCACAGGGAAGCAAAGTTGACTTCACACTCCAGTTGCAAAAAGCCTCCTGCACCACCAAGGGCAGTGCAAGGGGGGATGCCGAGGAGCTGGAGCAGCAGGCAGCAGTGCTGGGGAGAGACTGCGAGGACAGCACAGGCTTTGGGGGGGGGGGGAGCGATGGAATAAAAGGTGAAAAAACCCCACAGACTACTGTCCTGCCAAACCCGCTTGCTCTGATGGTGTGAGATTATTTTCTTAGGGAGGAATGATTGCTGTACAGGGTGTCTTGGGCAGCATTCCCGTTGATATTCAAGGTAACTTGGGTTTGAATGTGCATAGCTGGAGAATTTTAGGCTCAGACAAGGAGGCAGTTCAGGAAAGAAAAAGAAAAAAGCAAGCCTGGGTTTGTGGTTTCTTTTTTTTTTTGTTTGGTTTTGGGTTTTGGGTTTTTTTGTGGTTTTGTTTTTTTTTTTCTTTCAGTTTGAGCCCAGTGCTGAAGCTCCTAATGTTATTTTTCTCAACCGACAGGAGGGGGCAGATGTCATATCTTGAAAGTAGATCTGAGATTTGGGGGATGAGGTTAATTATGGGGTTACTTGTTATGAACTTCTGAATTGAGATCTTTTGCTGAGTGGGCTGAGTCTGCAAAGTGCAGCACAGAAATCTGGAGCCCTTGTCTAACAAAAGGGTGAATCGCGTGTTTGGTGAAATTGTTTATAGTGGCCCAGGGTTAAAACAGTTTGAGATGTTTGCTGTCACTTTCCAGACTTGAGGCATCTCTTTTCACCTTGACTTACAATTTTGTGGGTTGTTTATACATAAATGGCTGTGCAGTTCCAACAGGGCCCCCCTTTGGTTATTTGTAGTGTTGCTGGCAGGAATCAACTCTCCTGGTATCTGGGAATTTTCCATGAGTTTTGCTTGAATGGCTCTAATAAAACAAATTACTTCCTAGGTGGATGCTTTAAAACCAAACCTCTTTTTCCAAACAGTACATCCTGAGTTTGAGACAAAACAGGAGAGCTTGGCTGTCCAACCTTTTATTGGAAAGCATCGGTCACGGTTTGGATGAAAAGTTCTTTGCAAGACTCCAAAACACGATATTTCCCTGCTAAT
Organism: Elanus axillaris; assembly: GCA_026212715.1. NCBI lineage: Eukaryota > Metazoa > Chordata > Aves > Accipitriformes > Accipitridae > Elanus > Elanus axillaris. The sequence continues at coordinate 2,556,979 of JANZLQ010000089.1, read as the reverse complement.
CCTGTAGGAAGAAAGGAAAAAAGGTTAATACAAGACGAATTGAATTATATTAGTGAAAACTGCACCATTAGGAGAAGCCTCTTCCTGCAAAATGCACAAATATAGCTGAATTCACAGATGTATTAGGGTCTTCTGCACCAGGAATATTTGTCATCTCAGAAGAAAGTGGAAGAGACTTGTTCTTCAATGCCTGGCATGTCACTACATGCTGTGAAGTGCAAAGAGAGGAAGAAAAATTAACACATAAAAGAAATGTACTCTTTCTGCAGGAAAATTAGCTAGTTAAAGCTGAGGGAGCTGGCTTTTTTAATAAAAAAAACCAAAACAAAATAGCAGCAGTATTTTTTTTTTGCTTTGTTGGGGAAAAAAATGAGCAAATTTCATATTGCAACTTTCAGTGCTCTGAGCTGGAAGAGATAAGACTTTGCGTGAGGGGCAACAATACTTGCTAGAAATACATGAGATGGAACAATCCTGCAAGCCCTTTTGTGTTCACAGAGCTATAGTTCTCAAATGAGCACCAACTGCAAGGCATGTGCTATAGAAAGGAAGAAGGGAAGAGGAGGAGCTGAGTGCTGTTGCATTGCATGTGTAGATTTCTCACTGGAGAAGCTGCATGCTCATCTCCAGCATCCCTGCAGTCTGCCTTTCCTCTTCCTCTCCCCTGTTCACTTACACAGATAAAAAGGGGCCCTCAAACTGTTGCTCAATTGTGTAAACATACTGAGTGTAAAAGAAAATAAACTAATTATTATGAGGCACTTTCAAGTACTTTAGATCCATTGTGTGCCTATTTCTTGTCTTAGTTTTTTTTTTTAAAGGATTTTGGAGGCTAATTGACTTCTTGACTCATCCCTTGATACTATCAGCCCTTATGGATTTAGTTGACTTCAGGGTGAGTTTGGGGGTTGAGCAGGATTGGAACTCTGAAGAGTAGAAACCTGTCCACGGCTTATGTTCCCAAAAATCTGGGTGAGGGAGAGAAACGGTGCTTGCTTTGGTTTTGGTTAGCTAGGATTAGAAGCTGTTGGGCAGTTGAGCTGTGCCTAGGAAGCAGCATGGGAACTAATGTGGTTCATTGGCCTTGGTCTTTGAAAAACAAACACTGGAAAGGCAATGTTGTGGGCACTGAAAAAAAAAAATCAACTCACCTTATCCTTGCTACCATGAGAAATGGATTAGTATCTTCTGATCTGATAGTACATTATGGGTTTTTTGTTCCGTGACTGATCAAGCCTTCAGGCTGCACATGAGCTGCAGTGTGAAGTTGGTCCTTGCAAGCACAGACCAGAGAACATGCACTGTGATTCAGTCGTGTGTCCTCACTGGGCCCTTGAGAATAATGCAAGCAGTGCAAAACTCTCAATCTTGTACGTCCTAATGCTGTAAAAGGAGATGAGCAGAGCATGGTGCTAACCTTCTTCCTCCTGCACCTCTGGGAAGCGCTGCGAATGTTTTAACTTCATGAGGCGTTGGAAGTCCAGAGCCTCTGTGGCTGAGGTTCAAGGCTTTCAAATGTTAGCCATAAAATGCTTCTACCACCACAGGTTTGAGGAAAATGTTAAGCCTATTTCATTAGCCTTCTATGTTAACGCTAGCAGTAAAGGCCCTCAGAACGGTTTCACTCCTGAATACTTTTGCATTGCCTTCTCAGTTAGCTATTTGAAGTCCTGATACAGGTGTCTCAGAATAAAGTACGCTTCCAAGGCTTCTTTGTTTTCAGGATTATGTTGTATGTTTACATCAGAGAGATTTTTGAGTGAAGTGGGAGAGGACTGTATTACCAAGGAATTTCTTTGGCTGTGAAACAAAAAAAAAAAAAAAAAGCTAAGCTATGGCCCAAGAAAACAAATACCAGCTCTCCTGAGTGAAGCACATCTGGTGTAATCTCAGCAGCTTCTAGTTACACATACAGGTTATTACAGGAGAAAGGCTTTGCATCTGACCAGCATCTTGGCCTTTTGATAAATTAGGATGATGGAGGTGACTTTCTAGCAGGAAGATTAGAGAGTGGCAGCTATGATTTGTCTAACTCTTTTTCCAGGTCTGCTGCCTGGCCCAGGTGAGAAATCATTTATTACAGAGCCAGGCTGCTGTTGCAGGGTGCTCGCTGGCTGTGGCACACGATGCAGCAAGCAGGGTGGTGGGGCACATGGTAGGATTTGGATTTCAGCCCCCTCGGGGATAGGGAAGCCTTTCCCAGCACGGAGGACCCTGCTGCAAGGAAGAGCTGCAGGGTTTGGAGCATGGGGAGCTGCACTCTGCGAGGAGGAAAAGCCGCCTGTGTGTTTGTATTTTCTTGGGTCTGTGGTGTGGTCGAACACTGGCGGGCTGCTCAGAGCCGAGGGCATTACCAGGCCTTTATTCAGCCTGGTGGGGCTTTGGTTTAAAGGGAAGTGGCTGAGTTACCAGCCCGTGCTGACCGCAGGCACATCCTCTTGCAACAGTGCAGTATTACAAGCTTTAATTTGCTCCTTCCCCTTTGAAGAACTGGTTAATTGCAAGGAAATAACTCCCAGCCTTTCCCTGCTGCCATGTTGTTGTGTGGTTGGCAATTGCATCACTTCTGTGCTGAACCTGGAGATGGGTAATAGGCAGAATTTCACAGCTCTACTGATATGTGCCAAGTTGAACCTCTTAACCTCCTGGTGATGCTGCATGCAAGGGATGCTGCTGGCGCCTACGAGGAGTGTGAGCACACAGCGCTTGTACGGTAGTGTAAGGCTACTCACAAAGGTCGGTTGTTGGGGATAGGAGTCTAAGTGATTAAATGAGGCTTGTTTTGGATCACAGCAGTACCCCTTTTTACTCTACAGTCTGTAAAGTAAAAGGTCACCCAAGCTTGTTCTCTTTAAACCTTCTCTCTACGCTTGAAGCGCAGACTTTTAGCTGTAGATTAGCAAGATGTGTTTCCCTGCTCCCCGCATCCTGATACAACAGGACCACCGCCTTATGATATCATGCCAGAAGTCTGGTCTTTGCAAGGCAAAGGGCACAAAGGGGCAAGGGAAGACTTGCTTGAGACCTCCTCCTGGCAGTCGCTTTTAATTGCAAATGGTGTGATTTTAAAAAAAAAAAGGGGGGGAGGGAGAGCTCTTGCTTCAGGCTAGGGAGCAAGAGATTGAAAGCTTGCTGCTGTGGTCATCGGAGGTGAAGAATAAGTCATAAATGATCCAAGGGCAAAGGCCAAATATAGACTGATAGCTGCATTGTTCCCCTGCAGCCTTGGGAAGGACCTTGGTGCTGCACTGTGCCTGAGGCACCCGTGGGCTTAACCCTTCCCTGCTCAACGCTGCGGACAGACAGCAGGTTCCAGCAGTGGATGCCCCGTGTTTTTCATCTGGGTGTCCGTGTCCAGCCAGGCTGCTGGGTTGTGAATCTCTTGTAGAAGACCAAAGCCTACTGAGAATTTCGGGGGGGTGGGGGGTGGGGTGGCAAGGAAAATAGAAAGCTCTGTCCTCCTATTGCTTATGCATATACATGGACTTGTGGTTTTGAAACTCTCCTGTGAATATTTGCTCCAGAATGTCCTGTGGTGAATATCTTTTTCTGTCCTTTTCCCAGGCAAGTTAATATGTTTTCCTCAGTGTATCCTCCTCTTACAATGAGCACCATAAAATTAGGAGCAAACCTCATGGTAAATTCTTCAGAAGCTCAAATTCCTGCAATAAAGGCTTTGCTTTTGGTCCAAGTGCTGGATAGTTGGAGGTCCGCACTGTGACGCTGTCCTGCCAAGGTGGGTCTCCAGGCCACGATCAGGACTTCTTGTAAACTCATGGGTCCCATCGCCTCACTTGGGGCCGGAGGCGTTAGGCACTGTTTAGCTTCTCTTCTTTCCTCTTCCCTGTCTTTGTTAGCCTCTCCTTATACCAGCATACAGCATAAATACTCCCTTACACACTGTCTCAAAGTCTTATATACAACCCGCGAAAAGCACAAGGTGGTTGAGTTGTACCAAGAGATACCTGGTGAGGTGCAAAGGCTGGGCAGGGCTGTTACACCAGCTCACCTTCTTTCAGAGGATCAAGTGCTGACCTGGACCCAGTGCTCCACTCCCCCATTCCTCTCTTTCCCCCTCTGAGCATCAAGCTGGGGTTGAGGAACTGTCCCCAAGATGCACTGGCATGTAGAACCGGCTTGCCCTGGTCAGGCTGATTGCCTCCCAAATCCTGACCCCGTTCCTCCAAGCGCAGCACTTGAGCTGAGCACAGAGGCTGTCTCCCACACTCCTGGATGGCTTTCTGCAGCTGGCACCCTAGGCATCCATCAGTCACTGTCCGTAGTTAATGCTCAAGCCGGCCGTGGCAGGCGGCCAGCAGCCATGATACAATCTTCCTGGAGGAGAGAGAAGCTTGTTGGCTTTGTAACTCTGCTTGCCACCCCTCCCCCTTCCCCCTCTAAATGAAATGTCTTTCATCTTTAAAAGAAAGTGTAAAGAAAGCAATTCCCTTAAAATATCCAAGCTGGTGCAAACAGTACTGCAGGCTGGCTGCAGAATTTGGCTGGTCTTAAAAGCGCAGGACTTTGCAATGGGATGGGGCCCTCCGATGGAGGTTTTCCTGCTGAAGTCCCCTTGCCACTCTCCTGACCCTTTCTCCTGGGACGCTGCTGTGTGCAGCTCATGGTATCACCAGAGCCATGGGTGTCTAGTCCCTTCTGCCTCAGTTTATCCTTTTCCTCCATTTTACAGATGGTAAAAGTTCTTCAGCACTGGGATTTGTGCACAACCACAGTGGACGTGTGAGGGCCGGGAAAGAACAAATCTTATAGCCTGAGAATGAAAGGGAGCTGAGATCCAATACATTCCATGTGCTATAATTCATTTTACTGTACCTGTGAGTGAGGTGACACTCTGCTAGGAATTAATTTAATTTAATTCTTATCTGCATGGGGGTTTTTTGCGGTGGTAATTCCAGTGTGGTTTCTTTCTTACAAATTTGAACCCATTGATTTTTCTGGACCAAAATTATCTCGGCATCAGCTTCACCAAAGTTTAATGGAGGTGCAGTAGGGAAAGGGAATTCTTTAGCCCATTATCTTCCAGGAGAGGCAGTGGCAGGATTTTCTCTCTTCATTGCCAAGCAGACTACAGGCTGGCTTCTTGTATGTTTAAAAAAAAAAAAAAAACCCAAAACCAACAAAAAACCACAAAACAAAAAAGACCTTTGCTTTTGATGGGGGTCAGCAAGGGGTCCAACAGTGTGAGCGCACATTTCTTTCCCTTCCGTGCCTTGTGCTGACGGGATACTTGGGGAGCAAGAAAGCTCTGTAGGGAAAAACAAATGCATGCCTCAGCCTGTCGCCAAGCCCCGGCATTGCGGTGGCAGTCCTGTGCCCTGCATGCATTATTCCTCAAATCAAAGGAGGAATCGGCAAGAAGAATGTTTAACTGGAGCCTGTGATCCTCAGGTGTGACACTGGGGGCCCCACCGCAATGAGATGCACAGTCATGCTCTCTCCGAGACGCAGGGTTAAAGATTTGCTTGAGGCCAGTCAATAGCGCACACTGAGTATCTTCCTCAAGAATGTGTCTGCTCTTTTCCTGCCTCCAAGTAGCAGCACTTGAGTCTCAGTCCCCTACTTGAATCACTGCACTATCTCCACTTCATCAGAAACCAGAGAGTTGAGTCTTTGATGATTGTTGTGACTCACGGTGTCACAGAACTACTTACCCTGTGATTTCAACTTTAATCACTGATCCACTATCTATAGAGCTGCCTGTGGAACAGTTCAAATTGTAATTATAGGAAGCTCATCTGCTGCAAGCCACAAAGCAGGCTTTACCATATGCCTTTAAAGGTGAACTAATGTCATGATGAAATAACTGTGTTTTGCTGCAGATTGATACCACTGGCTGGGAAGTTAACATACAGGATGAAAGCTCTGACATTTTGCAAGCTACACTATCGCTCTCTAAGTCATGTTAACCTAACATTCCCTGTTGTTTTACAAGGGATCTGCAGCTAACTGGGAAGTGTCCTCAGATGCCAGGGATGGGGAGGGTGTGTGGTCCCAGGGGAATGTGCTGAGGGTGGGTTACAGAGCTGCGCAGTGGTACCTGTGTAATATAGGCTGAAGAATGTGGAAATGCTTTTTTTTTCTCCCTTGCCCCTCACCTGACCTTGGCATTTATTTTGGTCTCTCTTCCCCTGCTTTTGGAAGGTATTTGCTAATTTTCTTTTTTAGGGTTACTACTGTCTGTCCCTGCCTCCATCCCTATGCTCTCAGAAACCTCTTCTAGGGGCTGTTTTTGTCTCCCTTTGCCCGAGTGCTAAAAGCCTTGGCAGAGCTCTGCCCCATGCTGGGTGTTTCCCATGCTGCTAACGAGAGAGCATTCGTACTCCTAAAAGCTTGGTGGTCATACATGAGGGAGATACAGGGCAGGGCGCAGGTGCAGGGAAGTGACTTGCCCAAAATCTTAGTCGAAGTCCATGCAGGGGGTTCTGCAGCTGTTCACCCACGTTGTGTGGGTGTCTGCAGTACCTCGCATCTCAAAAATCCAGGGGAGAACGTCAGAAGCGTTAGCAAAATTAGCTTACTCCTAATATGTGCTGTAGGAAGCATTATTTGCTTTCTCAACAGCAAAATGGGAGCCAAAAGGCATGAAGCAGTTGAGAGAACTCTTTTCCAAGGCTCTGTGGTGGAGTTGGAAATAGTCTCCTGGTTTTTTTCCAGCTGCGCAAGGCACAGTGTTCAGGCTGGTTCTCAGGTAGACACCTCTCCTGTTCCTTGTATCTGCAGCCCCAGTTTGAAGAGGAGCAAAGCGGAGATGGCAAAGGGAGTTTGCTGTGAGAGGTCTTTCAAGAAGTCTTCAAAAGGAGTGAACAGTAATGCTGTCAGAGACACGATGGAGGTGGTTGTGCGCCACATTCTTTGCTAACCTCCTCCATCCCCCAGGTACAGATGCACTTCAGTAGTGATGGCTCCACATTTGAAGGGATGTTCGGGAGCTGGGAGGATCTGTGTAAGTCCAACGCGACCTTCTCTCAGTAGATACCTTTTCTACTGCTATTCTCTTAATTAAGCTTTTGCCGTAAAGTAGGGAAACGAGACCTGCAAGTCCAAAGTTGGCAACCGCTCACGACTACTGGACCTCCAGCTCTCTGCCTGTGCTAAACTGCTGCTCTTTCCTCCTGCAACTGGCCACATAAAGATAAGTAACGAAGATGGTTTTATTGCAAGCAGCTGGGGAAAATCACGTTGCTTCAGTTTCCATAAAATAGCCGAGCCTCAGCTTTTTTATCCTGCCCATTCGCACATCCACTATAAAAGGGACATCAGTTATAAACATTTCCTGTTTGTGCATACAGTCTTCCAGTGGTTATGATGTATAGACTGACAAAAGGCTTAATGCTTTGAATATATAAAACACAAGGCCTGTGCAATGGAGGGTGACAGTTGCCCTTTAATGTTCTGCTTTTTAAAGATCAGGGTAGAGTTCAGAAAGCATAGTCATGAGGTTTAATGATTTAATGGGGACGACTGGGGAGCAAAAATAGTTACTACACCCTGGGGAAAAGTGGTTCCTCATACATATTACTTTAGCCTAATGGCCTATGAATGCTTCCTCTGTGGCATAGGAGGGTGTCACGGTACATAGACTCTATAATACTGAATGGGTTGATTAAATGCATATTAAACAATACTAAATTGGAAAAAAAAAGGCGCCACCAACTGTATTTATTCTGTTCTTAGAAAATGTTGTTACTCATTCAATTTCATTTGTGATATTATTATAATTTTCCCCCCATTTCGCGCTCGTCGCAGAGCGAGGGAGCCAAGAGTAAACACCGTTGATGGATCGGAGGTGGCAGAGTTCTCATCTAGCAGGGGATGGGAAGGTGGGGGCGAGGGGGCTGTGGGCTGAGGAGGACCTGGCTGGGGGGCCGGTGGAGCAGCCTCTGTGTGTTGGAGATGGCTGCAGGTGGGATCTTCTGAAACTGGCAAACAAAGCATTTGTCTGCAGAACGGCTTTTTTCTTCTCTGCCTCCACACCAGTGCAGGTCCCTGTCCTGTGCTGTGCATGTTCCCCTTGCTGTCTGCCCTTTGCGGTGGACTTGGACAGAGGGCTTTGTGTTTGTTCGCTGGTGACTCCGATGCGTAACTCGGCAGTGCCACCTCCCTGGCACCCAATAAATGCTATTTTGTGTTATCAAACCGAAGTCACAGTTGACTCGAGGAGTCAAATTGTTCATCCTTCCTGCGAGTCCAGGGCAGATGGTGGCGAGGGCAACCCCTGTGTGTTCAGCTGTGCTCTCGGCTGCAGGGCTTTGTTTCCCCTGCCTGACCTTAACTCCACTTGCGATGTCCCGGCGTCTCCTGTTAATGATTGTGCAGAGCCTGCGCTGCCTTGCTCACCAGGATGGCGGGCGGAAGGGCAACCAAGCTGTTTGTAGGCGATTTTCAAGTAAATGTAAACACACCATACATGAGCACTTTCAAATGTGCTTTAGCCTCCCCCCC
>JANZLQ010000089.1:2529471-2541117 GCA_026212715.1 Elanus axillaris | reverse complement strand
GCTCCTAAGGCTCATGCCTAAGACAGAAGACCTGCCTCTGCTTTGTAGACTTGATACCTACTCATGTGCAATCAGCAGGGGGCTGTGTAACTATTTTTCATGCATTTAATATATTAATTATCCAGTAAATGCTCCCTAGGCTGTACTTGGGGTGCCGAAGAATGACAGCTTTTCAACGAAGCTCCAAAGGCAGCCCATCAGCCCACAGTGTATTATGTCGGAGAGGTCAGGGTGGGGTTAATGTAACTTTTTATTTGCTGATTTTTCATAGACGGGAGCAAAGCTGGTAAGGGGAAAAAGAGAGAGAGAGACTGAAAAGAAGGTGCAAAAAGAGCAGAGATAATGGCAAGTCTGTTACTACATCCCCCCTCCTGCTTCCCAGCCCACTCGATGGCAGATAGGCTGATTATGCAAACGAGAGATGCTTGCAGCCTTCTTGGGATGCTCCTTCTCCAGGGGCTTCTCTGCAGAAAAGGGGACAAAAGTCTGCGAGGGGAAAGTCTGTCGAAGAGATGACAACAACGAGAAATCCCACATGCAATAACTAAACTCAAAATAGATCTTCCATCCTCACTGAAAATAGATATATCTAGGCAAAAAAAAAAAAAAAAGTAGGAGGCAAGCTTGGCTGCTCAGGGGGGCTGTAAAGCAAAAGGCACTAGTGAAATCCGAGCTGGATGTGCAGGAGTGAACTGACTGTCGTGGGATCCTGCTCCTGCTGTGCTTGATTTTTGCCTCTGTCAAGAGGGTGGTCCAGTGGTAAGACTGTCCCTGCGAGGACCTGCAGTGCTGGGAGGACAAGTGCTTCTTCTTGCCCCCCTTTTCTCCTTCCCTCCCTTCCCGTTAGGGAAGGTACTGGTCTGGGGCAGCCCTGCGCTAATGGCTGGCTGTATTGAGTATTGATCTAAGAGGTAATAGGGGTTTAATTTTCCTTTAAAAGGCTGGTAAATGATCTCAGGAAAGATACTTAGAAAAAAAAAATCCTATCTAAATCAAGGTGGAAAAGCTAAAGAAATTTGGAACAATTTAAATCTAGTTAGAAATTCTATAGCAAAGTCTGCTGTGACTGGGCAGGAGGGTTTGTGTAGCTTTAGCATCTAACCTGTCAGGCTGAGGTAGTTCTATATACGATATATAGTGGGTTTTTTATTTTGGCTAATAAAAATAATCTTAGTGTTGTATATATCTGGTTTAAAAGTACCTTTTGTGCATTCAGTATTCATTTGGATGAGGAACATATAGAGGAGTGTTTGTGTGTGCGTTTACCCAGTGGTTCGGTGATGCTCCTACTACATTTGAATGGAGTAAAATACATCCCACTGAGTGTAATTGCTACAGCTTTGTTCTTTTTGTTTTCCTTATTTTAATGCTCCAAACAATCCTGAACAAGTAGGATTTGGTTGTGCAATGTTCTTTGAGAAACCAAGCTTGTCCCGCATCCCCCTTCCCTCCTCGCAGCCCCGGGTGCAGGAGGTGCCCGGCAGACCCTGCGCTCGGGCTGTAGGAACGTGGGGTACGAGGGGCAGGCGGGTCCCACATGGCATCTGGGGCCAGTGCACCCCAGAGGAGGTTCCAGGTGAGGAAGCCAAGCTCTTGGGAGGCCACTTCACCAGTTACACTGACACAAAGGTGATGGCGGCGGCCTGAAAAGTTGCTGCGCCTGCTTTTTAGTAGCACTCGGCAGGGCTGCAATTCAGGAACAGCTCCGCTATGAGCTCAGCTTCAGCTGCTTGGCTGGCAGTAAGCGGACTCCCCAAATGTTTGAATTCAGCCCAGTTTTGCTGGACAGGAACATGAAGGATTAGTGTGTGTTTTGGGGGTTTTGGTGGTTTTTCTTTCTTTTAAGAGGACATCTGGATCTGTGGAAGTGGAAGCAGAAAAATGCAAACTAATAGATTTTGTGGAAGTTGTGGGTCAAGGTTGGGGTTTTTTGTTTGGTGGTTCTTGTTTGGGGGGGGGTGGGGGGTGTTTTTTGTTTTTTAAAAACACACCACTTGGTGTGGTGCTTGTCATCCAGGATGAAATTGAGCTTGTTCTGCACTCTCAGAGCAATCTGGTAAACAAGGGGGTCACCTTCCCCTGCCTTGGCCTGGTGAGGAATAGCCCCAGGTGCTATGGGGAGAAACTTGTATGGCCGGGGGGAGGACAGGGGCAGGGATGGAGACACCCAGACCACCCCCTGCATCTGGCGAATAAAAAGAGCCTCTGGGAAGTCAGGGCAACGTAGCACAAGTAATAGCAACTGAGATACATGGAGGTGCTGCAGGTTTTCCTGCCTTGATGATGAAGAAGTGCTGCATGAGAGGTGCATTTACAGTAACAGCTTGGTCTGAATGCAGGGAAGCTGTTGTCACCTGAGAGCCAGCATTTGGCCTTAGGTGCGTGTCCGAGAGTGGAGAACATGGGGAATGGACATGAGACTTCAGTCTGAGAGTTTGATCCTGCTCATTTTAAAGCATGTGGCAGGCTCCTTGCTATGCAGGCCATTTAAAGGAAAACACTTTGAGTGTTTCTTAATTTCAAATGAACTCTTTGCTCCCATAAATCATATCCGAGTTTGCTCTTCCCTGACCTACAAAGAGTATCTCCAGTAGATGCACTTTACTGCCCAGTGGTGAATGTGATCGGCAGAGGATAATCGCTCCATCTGAAGAAGGGTCACTTACAGCTTGCACTTACACAGGCGCGAAGCCAAGCAGAAGTTCAAGGGTTAGAATGGAATGCTGCAAACCTCTTCCATGGGCTGCACTGAGGATTAAGGCCTGTTTTGTATCCCAGGACAAAGATGAAGTGGTTAATATTTAATAGCTGGGTACCGAATCCATTCCAGTCCCTTTTCCCCAATACATACATTCACATTAACATTGGGTAGGTTCCACATAGCTTGCAACTGCAGCCTGGTGTCATAGCTTAACTATAATAAATGCTTGCTTGGTCATTGTGTTATTAGAGCTCAGACTGCAGGGCCAAGTTCTAGCAGGTATAAGAAGTCATTCTGGTAGAGGGTTGGTTTTTTTTTTTTTTTTAAATAAACTAACAAAACAAAAAAATCCCCTTGAACAACAAACTAGGTATCAGAGCTGCGCTAGACCCCAAGAATAAATCCTGCTGTGGGGACCCAGAAGAGATGCTTGCCAGTTGTATCCACTGCATCAGCTTTTCCCTGTGTCATCATGTCCTGGTTTTGGCTGGGATAGAGTCAGTTTTCTTCATAGTAGCTGGTGTAGTGTTGTGGTTTGGATTTGGTATGAGAACAATGTTGATAACACACTGATGTTTCTTCTAGTTGTTGCGAAGTAGTGCTTATCCTAAGCTCAGGATTTTTCAGTTTCCCATGCTCTGCTAGTGAGCAGGCACACAAGGAGTTGGGAGGGGACACAGCCGGGACAGCTGACCCAAGGGATATTGCAGACCATACAATGTCATGCTCAGCATATAAAGTTAGGGAAGGAAGGAGGGGATGTTTGGAGCAATGGCATTTGTCGTCCCAAGTCGCTGTTAGGTATGATGGAGCCCTGCTTTCCTGGAGATGGCTGAACGCCCACCTGCCGATGGGAAGTAGTGAACGAATTCCTTGTTTTGCTTTGCTTGCATGTACGGCTTTTGCTTTACCTATTAAACTGCCTTTCTCTCACCCCAACAGTTTTCTTACTTTTACCCTTCTGATTCTCTCCCCCATCCCACTCCAGGGGGGAGTGAGCGAGTGGCTGTGTGGTACTTAGTTGCTGTCTGGTGTTAAACCACAACACTTTGAGATAGGGTTTTATTTTGCCTGTGTGGATTTATTTTGGACCCTTTTGTAGAGGCCTGCAGCCTCCAAAGCAAGGTTTTGGTTCAAGAGTAGGTTATAGTAACAGCCTTCTCCAACGGGCTGCTGAAGTAAAAATGAGCCTGAATGAAAAGTCATGTATCCAAGTTCTTCCCAAGAAATGGCAGAGCTTGAATTCTAAGGCAAAAGGTCTCATAAATGGGTTTTGCTGTGTAGCATAAGCTATGTGCATTGGAGAATGGAGAGTAGAAATGATGTGGAACGAAGGGTATGAAAAATCAGTGGTAGGAGCCCGTGACCCAAAGTGCTCTGAAGTTGCAGGAAAGTCTCTTGGTCTGGATACTAACATAGGCACAGTCAGTACATACTGCGAAGGAGCTGTTGGCCCTTCTTGTTTGATATCTCATCTGCAGAGATAGCTTAGACATATTGCACAGTTTCCTCAGGTCTCCCAGCTGTGTCCCAAGGCCCTTCTTGACTGGCTTCTGGCTGGATCCACTCCTCTGACAGGTACAGTGCTGCCTGGGGAGGGCGGCTGCTCTAATAACCACAGTTCAGTATGCTCCCCAGCTTGCTTTCTCCTGCATTTTGCAGGAGAAATTACATTCTGTATTACATTTTTTCACGTTAATGTTTTACATTTCAGAAATGTAAAATAATTAGAATAGCAGTTGGCAGGTAATACAGAGTGCACATAGAAACTTCAACAGAAACGCACAAAAAAGTACAGTAGCAGCTTGAACTTCTCTTGCCTGGCAGAAATTGTTTCTGTCAATATTTTTAATTTGAGCTTGTGGAAGTGTAGGCTGAATGGGATGGAGAACTGAGGTCAAAGCAGATGGTTATTAGCAAACTGATAAGCCTATTCCGTAGCTACATATCCGAGCACAGAATTCCAGGCAATGTGGAGGCCCAGCACCTCCAGCTCTCTGTGTGCACTGGAAGAACTTCTGAGCATTTTAGAGTTGGTTTTGCTGGCCAGTTTATTTAACAACTAAGAAATGTGTTTAGATAATTTTGCTTTATTGCAAAATAATGTAATCTAGGAAAAGTAAAATAAATAAAAAGGTGCATCTTCAAATTACCAGTAGTCCCTCCCTTAATTTTCTGAAGGTGACTGTCTATTTATAGACCTCCTAAAGCTTACTGTGGGAAGACCTTACATGTTTTACCAAGTCTAGTATAAACAGAACAGTTTAAAAAATTTATTTTGCAAAACGATGCCTTCACTATCTACGGGCTAATGTCAGTGCTAAACCCCTGAAATGGACTGGGGGCATGACTGTAGCTGAATTACCTTTCCTTATTCTACTTCAGTAACTACATCCGCAGGGAGGAGCAACTGAAACATCAAAGCTTGTTTTTTGTTCCCCAAATCTTTGGAAATTTCAGGCAAGTGCAGAAATAGGAAGGGACAGGATGTGCCGCTGATTTTGGTCACTTTCTTTGCCACCGGCTATTTTTTCCTTCCAGCGATTCCATGTGGCATGAAATCTGTTTGTTCTCTGTCTATCTGTGCCAAAACCATCCTGAGCTGGGATCCAAACAGTCTTTGGTTCTTCAAAGGTTTATGCCACTGCCATAGCAAGGTCAGCAGGGCAGCAACCCTGGGATCTGAGCAAGCGTGTACATACTCTCGGTACAGAGAAGGAAAACAGAGGCAGTCTGACAGCAGCGTCCTCTGGGCTTTGTGTAGCAACTCGACGGGAGACCCCAGATCTTGTGGCATCTACTCTGATTCTTGTGATGAGAGGGGCTTATACGTTAACCAGCTTTAACACCAGGTTTAGGTGTTGCACGGGCATACTAACTCCTGGCAAGGGGTGGAGAAGGTCTTAAGGAGGTCTGGATATAAAATGCTCTTCCACGGTGATGTGCTGCTTGATGTATTGGTTTTAGGCTCTGGTGATGGCTTCTACATGGCTTGTCTCGGGTGTCTGTGCCACCTTTTCCCATCTCCCTTAATCATTAAACCAGGTACAGGGCATACTAATTGCTTTGAAACCTAATAAATTAGTAAGATGCTTTAAGAACAAAATGGGGCCGTTCTGACAGCTGTAATGACTCAGATCTTGGTGTCTTTCTGTAGATTACACAACAGCAACGATGAAAAACAGATCAGCTGAAATAGCAAGTGGACAGGGAGCAAATCCTTTCTGACTTCTGTTGGTGTCTGTGACATTGTAGGATAAGTTCAGGGGGAGCCAGACCAAAGCCCCTGGAAAGGGGAACCCTCTCAGGACAGCCCCGTGGGGACCTGGTACGTCGTTGCCGGAGCAGAGGGTGCAGCTCTTGGGTGTGCACAGCCTGGCTGCCCTGAAGTGGTCGACAGCCACCACTGCCTCTGCTGCAGGAGGAGTGCTGGACCAGTAGTTCTGACCTCATAAAACTGGATTGGAAATGCAGGCATGATTAACTTGCCATAGATTTATGTGGAATTAGTATGTGTTTCAACACTGGTGTTATAAATACAGGTTGCCCTCATCTAACCAGCAGGGCTTTACATAATTTCAGAAGGGCCCTCACAATGGCAGCTTTAAAATGACAAAGGAGGGAAGGAAAAGCTGAGCGTGGCAGGTGCTGTATTAACTGCACCCCAAATCCTGCAGTAGGTTGTGTTGAGGAGAAAATATATTTTTGAAGAGTGAGCCTGCGAAGGGGGAGAGCATCTTGGTACTGACCACATGCTGTTCCACACACGATGCAGCTCAACTACAGGGGCTGAAACCGCTCTGGGTACTCCAGCTGTGCCTGACCTCCCAGGGACCTTCACCTCCTCCTCCTCGGCAGTGCCTGTGGCTCCAGACCTGCCTCCATGCTGTTGGACCTGTGAGCTGGCTCTGTCTCAAGAGCTGTGAAATGCCATCAGTTTACACAGACACCTTGTTTCTGGTTTCTGTGAGTTTGCCCTATTTTCCCAAGGGCACTGCAGACGCCCCAGAGAAGTGACCTGCCTAAAGAAGCTGGGGAAGGGACCCTGTGTCTCACACTTTAACAACAAGCACATTCTTCTCTTTGAACTTCTGGCTGTGCTTTTCAGCCATGCTGCCTTGCAATGCCAGCTTGAAGTTTGCTTAGAAGTTCCTTCCTTGCCACTTAATGGTTTTAGTATCAGTAACTCTATGTTCTTTAAGGCACCTCTGCAGGCTTTTTGGTTAATAACTTCTTGAACAGCAAAATAAGCAAGTGGTGCTGGTGCAAGCCTACTCGTACCACGCTGTTGAATGCTTGCTGCTCCGTGTGGGAGTTTTCCTATGTGCTCAACAGGGCTAGTGAGGTGGCTGGCTTTATGCTGGGGCCGCAGCAGGCTGGCTCTAGTGGGACTGATCCTTGGGTACCTTTGAGGTGTTCATGCTACCGGCTTGGTATCTGATGATCTGCTTCTTGACCCGGAGGAGCGGCTCAGGTGGGTCATGCCAAGTCTTTGGGAAGGGAGGCAGCACTCGCTGCAGGGCAGGTGCCCGCAGGGGCTCGGTGTGTGCGAGGGGGAGGACGGCTCAGTTCTGGGATCCAAGCAGTACTCCCCTCTGTTCAGTGCATGTGAAACTGGGGGGGGCTCTGCTGAGGGCTTTGAGCTATAGAGGAACGTGCTTTACGGGGGACACTGGTCTCTTCACGGTCTGGCTCGCAGGCTAGCACTGCTTTCCTTTTCCAAATAATCTTCAGCGTTAGAAGAAGAATCTTTCTTTGGCATCGCCACATGACAGGTTGCCTCTCTGCAGAAGCACTGTATTGTGGTATGTTCAGGTGATGGTCCAAAAGCTGCCTTAGCCCTGGCTTGTAGTGCTATTGCAGCAGTATGTAGGCAAAAGATCCACTAAGACTAAGAGGAGAGGGTCATGCTGGAGGGGGAATGGTGCTGATGGTCATATGAATATGTGCATCGCAGGAAATTGTCTCCTTTGTTGTCTTTTTTCCTTTGGATACTGATTTTTAGAGCTTCCGAATCTTCCGATAACTCATGTTTTAGGGTGAGTGCCAACTATCCAGGCGAACTGCGGATGAAGGATCTATTTTTGCTTTAGCATATTTTTAACCTCTTTTTTGTTGTTCCAAATGTATTCATGCCAGATTTAAAAACAAACAAAACCCACAAGGTGCCCAGTGAGCCTTTTTCATTTGTTAATACCTGAAAGAAGCCTGCTATGATACAGGGACCTTCTTGTTCTCTTGGAATAAGTTACACAGGGAGTTGGTCAGGGCAAGCTGAGCTATTGAGCTAGGCAGGGACACGGCGGTGACCTGCCACCACGTGTGCTGCCCTCCCAGAAGGACCCCGGCATCCCACCTGAGACAGCTTGCTCTCTGTCATTCCTGGGGAGGGAGGAGGATACATGCCCCTAACTAAAGGTATCTGTATATAAACCTGGAAGAGCATAATTTGAAATTTGAACTGATACAATACTGAGCTTTTTCAAACGGTTCAGAATTTGCATTTTGTTACAGAGCAGACTCAGCTGTGTGGTGGTGGTTATGCTCTTTCACAGCACCCTAAGATGCTAGATATCTGAATGTCAGCGGGTGGGTGTCTATATAAATTGTTCTATCTTACATGCTCAAGAAAAATATTTTGGCGTAATATACACGTATGTATTGTACAGTGCATGTATAGCTTCCTTTAATGTGTCTGTATGTCAGAGTATGAATAGCTGTGTGATTATACATGTATGCAATATACTAGGCCTTGATTCTTTCATACGTTCCATTTTCAGCGTGAGTAGTGCAATTTGACTCTGTGAGGGTATTTGTTGGTAAAATGAACATTAGAGATGGAGGCTGAGTGCAGTTTTAATTTTTTTCTTTATTAGCATTCTCTATGTTATTGCTCAGTTACATAATCACAGATTTCGCAAGGATTTATGCGCGTTTCTTCTTAAAGTACAAGCAAATGGCAACGTTGCCTCCACCAGTGCACTAAATCTGCAACTTCTGAGAGATGCTGGGGGCAGGTAGGTGAGGGGAGAAGAGGAGTGGTCAGTAAAATCCAGACTATTACTGAAAATAATCAGGAGCAGTTGGCAACCCTGCTCCTGCATATTCGCCAAGTGCTTGGTGATTCAGCCCTTCTCCATTTTCAGGCCAATGCGGCCGTCACTCTGAATTATTTTCAGTGAGCACTTCTATATCTCATGTCAGTTCCCAGTTCGAACCCATCACCGAGTGTCGAGGCTGCGACGTGCTGTACATGCCGATGAGCGTCCCCCCCTTCTCCTGCTTTGCTATTAACCTTTCCTTTTACCAGAGTTACCCCTTTGTCCTGCTGCAGTTTGCAGTGGCTGATAGAAGCAGCTGCCTGTGGCCAAACGAACATCACATTTACATTTTCTTTCTTGAACCAAAGAGTGAGACACAGAATTGCAGTAAACGATCTTCCCTTTCTCTTTTTACCTCCCCCCCAATCGTCTTTAATGCATTGCCTAGAAATCTATTTCTTATCTAATTTTACTAGATGGATCAACAGGGCTGAGAATGTAACCCTTTGTCATCTATGGAAATCTTTTTATCCCATAAAAATGATTAGATTTGATGCAATTAGGATTATGAGGAGGTGGGGGGAGCCTAAGACAGTGTGCCTTGTCTACTGCTGTCTACTGACACATTAACAGCCTGTTTATTAACTGCTTTACATTTGGGCTACGAGCAATGCATTCTTATGCCTGATAAGCCCAGAGAAATGAACATGTGTGCCGATATGAAATGCGAGCCTCACTTTTTTGGCTGCTCCCCTCCCACCTTTCTGCATATGAATCTCGGAGGAGGGCATTCACTTGCAACAAAACCCCAGCAGCTGGAAAAAATGCATGTTTCCATTTGCCACTTCTGTAAGTGGTGGCTTGTGTTTGTATCTCATCTAGCAGGGAGTACGTGAATATGGATCTGCTCCTCTTCCCTGCTGCCCGCTTTGTATGCCTTTGGATGGGTTTGAGGGGGTTTACACTAGAGGCGAACGCCGGTGTGTCGGCTTCCTCCTTGCCAGACATGGGGTTGAATTGCTCATCCTCTCCTGCCAATGCCACCCTGCAATTCAGCTACGCGTTCAGCTTGGATGCGTTCTTGGGGGAATTATGACTTTAGTTTTGTGAGACAAGCTGCAACATTTTTTCCCTCTGATGCTGTCAGAAAGAGAATACGTATGGGTTGTATCCCAAGACGTTTACAAGCACAGCTTCCACATCCTCTTTGGCTTGCCTGCATTTCTCCCCGGGGTTGGGCTGCGCAGACTGCTCACGTACTTTGCCCAAGGGTCTGACCTGGTACGAACTCCAGTGGGTGCCTCCCAGGGTGCGGAGCGTGATGGCATCAAAACAGAGAAGAACAAATCCTTCCCGAGTCAACGGGAAGACACGGGGCAGGGGTTCGTGCTGAGCTCAGGAAAGCGTTTTCGTAGCGCAGAGTGTCTGCGTGTGCATGCGGGCTGACCTCTATTGCGGCTCCTGCCGCCCACCCTGCCCCAGCCGTGCTCTTGGGGAGGTGGGGTGGGTGAGGGCATGGGACCTGGGGTCCTGGAGCCGCACAGACAGGCTGTGAGGGGGCACCCCAGGACGTTCTCCATTAGACTGTTATAGTCCTTTATAGACATCTTTTTCAATAATGGCTTCTCTGTCTTCACCCAAGAATATGTGAGGAAAAATTGCTCCTGAGGCTCCCTTTGCCTCTGTTTCCCTGTTTGATGTGAACAGCTACTCTGGTCTGAGAGTGGACAGGATCGGAGTGCAAGCTGATACAGGTCTCAAAGAAAACTTTTATATAAGACCAAAGGAATAGATTTATTGCTGGTCCTGGAAATCATTTAATAAAACGAGGGTAAATAAATCTTATATTGCGCAAACTTTGCATGTAGGGTTTCCACCTGAGCAGCATCTCCACGCGAGAGGCGTGCTAAGGTGTGTGCTAATGCTAAAGCTCTTCTCTTGACACAAGTCAAAGGACAAAATCCAGCTTTTGTTTCTCATGATTGCCAGCATGGTGAGACTATTTCACTTCCCAACATCTCTGTGTTACTTAATAGCAATGCAATTATTTTTCCTGGCTTTGTTTGCAGGTCACAAATACTCAGATAATGGCACAGCTCAGCAACCCCCTCCTCTCCACTTCCGCTGGTCATCTGCGTTTAATTGCAGCTGGTTTCATGACTTTGTTTCAAGTTGCTAAAAATAACTTCAGAAATAAGTTTAACAATAGCAGCTGCACACACCCCAATCTGTCACACTGTGCCTGCCGTGAAAATCGGATCCCAGCAGTTAGCAGAGCCCCGCTGCGTGGATGCTGGCGAGGGGACAGCTGCTGTGTACTGCGAGCGCACGAGCTGAGGCTGGCAGTGCTCGTGCCAAGAACAGCCCTGACGCTGCTGACATGCCAGGTTCAGAGGTTAGGAGATTGCTCCTGCAGGATACCGGGGAAACACAATGTTATAGCCCAGTCCTTGCAAGGGTTTATTTTAAAACTATTCTTATTTAACAACTTCCCTTTAAAAATCAGCTTCTGGGACCTATGGAGAGATTTGCCTGCCCAGAGCTTGCTCAGTCCCATGACCCAAACTTGTCCGTGGCTTATGCTAATGAAGTTTTACATTGTTTTAGTGGCAAAAGAAGATACATGACTTATTCTAGCAAAGGAGGCTGAATATTGGCTATTAGCTTTTTCTCAACAAGGAGAAGAAAGTCAAGCTGGCTCAGCTTCTTGCTCTGCAGTGGGGTCTTGAGCAGTACTCTTCAGTAGATCTGGGGCTGTAGGTATTCAAAATACAACCGACCATCCCTAGGATTTTCTGTTAACTGGGGTAAGGCTTGTGCTGTATTGGGTTAAGCCTCTATCAGGATCATTTCTTCTTTCTCTTCTCCCCTCTGTTTCTTCCCTCCCCCCCCCCCCCTTTTTTT
>JANZLQ010000089.1:2509450-2524807 GCA_026212715.1 Elanus axillaris | reverse complement strand
GTGGCAGACACTGAGGGGACTGTGAGCATCTCGGACCAGAGGGACTTGGGTGCTGAGTGGGGCGGATATATATGCAACAGGGTGATAAACTGGAAGAATATGACCTGCTGGATATGGATATTGAATTCCCACCGCCCATGGCAGGGACCCAGCACCACCTGCCTCGTGCAGCAGCTTCTGCAAGCGCTCTGGGAACCTGAGCGGTGAACGGCTGAAGAGTGGTTCACAGGAGGGTGGAGGAGGAGATGGATGCGTAGCACAGTTTCTCTATAAATGTATAGCAAAGGATAAATAATTCAAAAATAAGAAAAAATTCTCTTGGCTTGGTGAGGAATCTTTACCTCAGTGTGGGTATGAAACAAATTAGCTGTGATGTAAACATCAGGCTTGGAGAGGCTGTGGCCTTGATTGCTGGTGGAAGGATATGGAAAGTAGGGTGATTCCTCTTTTCATAATGATTTTGGTTCCGTTTAAGTTGGAGATCAGATGCTCCCCAGTAAAGATATAAATTATAAAGGCACTAAACTTCAGTACCAATAAGCTCCCCAAATTTATTTGCATTTGTTATCTGGCAGTTTCATTTACAGTGAAGAAACTTTCACTGTGGATCAGATCTTTTTAATATTTCCTCATAACTTCCCAGTGACAATCAGTTTTTCCATTAGAAGAGATCAGACACATAAGTAATACTGAGAGTGCTACATGAATACCAAGTCATTCATTAGGAGCAATGCCGCTGCCATGAATGCTGAATGAATAGACGGTGAGGGGACACTGAAAATTAAAGGTTATTCTGGGTTCATTAACTTTTGCACTCTTTTCTAAAACAAAACCTTGGGTGAGAGCAGTCTTTGACTCCTAAACGGGATCTCCTTGTCCCCTAATTTAAAAAATATTAACGTCGTTTAAGTATTTCCCCTTTCTGCTCAATATGTGCAAGAAAAAAAGTGTTTGAATTAATGTTCGTGGAAGTGACAAGCACAGACAGAACTGCGTGTGTGCCCGCCTACTTTGCTTTCCTTTCACCATGAAGGTGAGAGGGTTTCTATGCACCTCTAGCTTGATATGCAGCACCTCTTTCTTGTATTAATTAGTCATGAGGGCTTTCTGGCTCCTGGAGCCAGAAGCAGGTCCTGCGATACTCCCAGGTGGGTTGCACCTTCTCTGACCACCCTGTGCCCTGGGGCAGCTGGGTGCCACATCCCGCAGTGCCAAAGCAGCTCCCACTTGTCTTGGTATCCAGGGATGTGCAAACCTGCCCATTGCCCGCTTGCTCTGGCATCCCTGCCCGGTAGTGCAGCCTGGGACGGCACTGATGCCTGCCTTGGGTGCCTGCGGGTGAGCAGCAGGCAGGGCTTGTGGGTTATCTGCTCTGAACGCCTGTCTTGATTCTCAAACAAAGACCCTGAGCACCGCATCCTATTCCCTCTCTTGACTTCCTTGGAAGTGTTGTTTAAAATCAACTTACAGCAGTATATAGTGAACAACAGTCAGTCTAATGCAGCTGTTAATATCACATAATAGCTGGATAACAAACAGGTCCTCAGTGTTGAAATATAATGTTTTTAACTGAAACATGCTTTTCCCCTGCGCTCTGCTCATGCACTTAACCAAATAGGCAGAATCCTCCTCCTCGGAGCAATGGATGAGGCTATTTCAAGCAGTGTTTCTAAAGCCCGTGGTAATTTCTGGATGGAGACATGGGAGACTAGTTCTCGGCAGCTTGCTCTGAAGCCAGGAATAATATTTCTTCCTTAGAAAGTCTTATGTTTCTAGTGTTTTATTCTGATTTTCTGTTTGTGTACACGATCTGTCTTAAGCCAAACAAAAAAATTAAACTGAAAGTAGTTTGGTACTAGAAGCAGTTCATCTCTGCTGCAGTCTCAAAGGCAGCAGATGCAGTAGGATAGGGGCTGATGTGTGATGGTGGAGGATGTTAGAGCCTGCAGAGAAAATGTCATTTGGGTGGTCAGAAAGAATAAACTGGCCCCATGCTATTTTCATCCCAGGCACCATAACAATAGTTATGCTTTCCTGGGCTGTTGTTTTTAAGCTTTTGGGTTATTATCCTGTAAATGTCACTCGTGTGAGTGATATGGATGGGTGATGTGCAGATTGGTTAAGGACCGATAGACAAAAATGGAGCCTTTACATACGGATTGACACACGGGAGGAACACCTACACAGTCCAACCTGTGATTGTTTAGTTCATTTGTTAATCCCTGACAATTATTACCCCAAAGACATGACCGCTTTGGTGATGGAGTGGCTATCAAGTCCTCAGAGAGGAGCTTTTGTTTGGAAGTGAGGAGTAGAGGTGCTGTGTAAATGGTCTTAAGGGAAATCTGATGCTGAAGTTGCCACGCTGTTATTTGCCTCTTCCTCTGGGCCCTTGTTTTTCTGGGTTTGCTTGTTTAGTTGTGCTTGTTGCGGGAGTTGCAGAGCAGGAGTTATCAATGGACTCTACGGGCTGCCTTGTCCATCTTGATTAGGTCTCCAGAGCTTAAGCCTTGATTTAGGAAAGCTCCAAAGCCATTTACCTCTGTCTCCCTCTGCCAAGCACATCCTTAAGTTCACTTATTTCACCTCGGGCACGTGCGGCGCCTTCCGCCTCCAAACGCGGGATGCTGCAGAAAATGCTTGCCGAGTGGAGGGGACTCTCAAAGGCACGGCAGGCATGGTGGCCCAGACAAGGTCAAAGCTCCTTCCCGCTGGAGAGTCCCCACCACCACCTTTCTCTCACGGCCGTGGAGGAAACATCTCACCAGCCCCATCGCACACGGTGTGGGCAGGCAGCTGGGCTCAGGCGCTGCGTTCCCTCCTGCCTGGCCCTTGTACATGAATTTCCCGGGCTACGGACCTCCTGACTCGCTGCCTGCCGAGGAGCAAGATACGACCATGTTGTACTTTTGTTGCAGAGCCTGAATCCGTGTTCCAGCAGGGAGGGGGGAAGAAGCCTCATATCTCATTTTATTCCCCCCCTTTCTCCCTACATGGGTTAATCTGTTTAGCTTTTTAACCTGTGAGCTGGAGGAATTCTCAGCCACCGACAATGGGAAGCTTTTGAGCTGGAGATGGGGGAGGTGGAGGGGAGAGAGGATGGGGAAAACGTATAGGAGGTGGGGCTGGCTGGTGAGATAAAATATCCTCCTGAATTTCTGGCTGGAAAATTATGCTGATGGTGGAAGGCGAGAGGTTAAACTGAGGCAGAAAAGTTTGTGTCAGCCCTTTTTTCATTTCTCCCTTCTACAATTGCCACCTCCTTTTCTCTCCTTTCTCCCCGCCGCCCCACCGTACCGTACCCCCTCCCTGTTTGGAAAGAAGGAGGTTTGCTGTCTTTGTATTTTAACTGTAGCAAAAAGATTAAATTGTTTACGAGCTGCGAGCCCCGGCTGCCTGGATGAGCTGGGAGAGACAAAGATAGACAGTCTAATTCTCCGGTGTACTTTGTGCTTCCGTCCCCCTGCGCTGCCACTAATTCTTTTATCTGGCCCCAACACTCCAGGCATTATGTGCATTCATAAAAAAAAAAACCAAAAAAAAAAAAAAAAAAACCCCAAAAACCCCCCTAACTGAAGCAGGCAAAATTACTGTTCTCTTCGCTTTACCTCTGATAACAATCTCTTGAATACTGATTACTTTTTTTTTTCCCCCAACACAAAGCGACCAACACAAGTTGGTCTTTAACCCTTTATCTTTAGCAAGCAGAAAGACACGAGGAACATCTTACTCAGTTGGAAAAAAAAATAGCATACAGAAGAATTACTGTTATCTCCTAGCCAGAAGAGGAACAGCAGAGATAAGAAAAGCCTGAAGAATTAAAAGGAACGTTGCATTTGGGCTGTAAATTCGTGCTGAAGCTGGTTCTATTTGTCTGTCACTAGGGTTCATAATTTTTCGAGGTTGTTTTGATAGACTTATTGTGAAGACTGCATAGAAAACTCATCAGCATTTGTTGCCTCTGAGCATTATTGTCAGTGGTAACCGCATGGTTATAGACTGGAGGAAGATAATGGTTGAAGTATAAAGGAGATAAAGGCAAAACCTCTTCTCATTAAGGGCTATCTCCACCTCTGCAGACTCTACAGTATTGAGTGACTGGCGCTAGTGCATTGGGCATAAATTATAGCAAAAAAAATAAAGGCAGCATCATTATTTCGAAAAAGTTATAATGACATGCCACAAGCTTAAGACCTATTTACTCCAAAGACTGACAATAAATACAGAGAGAGCTTACTGTGGAGTGACCAGCGCTGCCTTCCTATCGATTGCACCCCCGTGCACATCTGTCTGCAGGTAGGCTGCTCCGAAAAGCAGCATGGCCCTCGCCTCACTGCAGAGTGGATCGGCTCCAACCTCTGTTGTACGTACAAACCCCAAAGCCCAACCGTTTCCTGCTGAGTAACGCCCCTGACGGAGGTCAGGGAAGGGACTCATCCTCACCTCGTATCTCAAGCAAAAATGTCATTTTTGTTTGAGTTCTGACTTCTGTTTTGGGAAAACCCGCTCCAGCCAGAGCTTTCCCTGGAGGGTTGTGCTGAGACGGTGCAGTCGGAGTAACCTAAAAGGGTGAGACAGGACAGCGCAAGTCCGTCCCGTGCGGGTGGTGGTGTCTTCATTGGTGCCCTTGCATTGCTTCTCTGCACTTTCGATTTATTTTTTTCTGGATTGTTGTTCTGCAAAGGGATAAAAGTCTCCTTTCCGTTGTTCTTTCTGGGTGCTGCTCTTTTCCATTTTCATCCTCAGTTGCCTACACTTTGATCTTTTTATCTTCAGTGTGGTGGGGGAAGAAGTATGTTCAAATTCAGGCCAGGTCCACAGCAGATAAAGCACGCTCCTGAAGTTGTTTTCACGAGGCAAGCTTGTAGAAAACCACTCTGTACACCTGTAACACTGATTAGCTAGAGCTTTTACAGGTACTTTCTGAATGGGAATTAGTTTCCAATGCCCCTTTGAGCAGGAGGAAGATGGTTTTTTGCAGTTGGAGAAACTGAGGCCCAGAAGCTGAGTGAAGCTGCGAAGGTTTGCTCGCAGTGCCTGGCTTTGCCAGGGCCCGGTCCCAAAGCCCTTCTTTAATAACTAAACCAAGTGCCTTTTTAGTGATTGTGCTGGATTAGCGGCCCTAGAGGCTCCTAATCTGCTATCCATATGGCACATGCAGGGCAAGGATCTACCCGCTGATCTTCCATTGTATTTCAAGGCTGATTAGATGGGACAGTCCCCTGAGATCAAAACCCAGTATAGTCTCCCCAGCCCATTCATTTTAGATTTGCTGCTGCGGTGCCCAAAAGGATGCAGCTGCCCTTGCTGCTTCTCTGTCCCTCTGCACCAGGGACCACAAAGTGCTGTTCTCTGTGGGTCAGAGCCCACTCGATGCTCTCGTGATCCTGCGAAATTCATACAAATCTTCCATCGTCACGGTAGGATGGTTTGGTGGGCAGGAGGAGCGGTCGCCGTGATGACCGCTCAGGGGAATACAACCCTCAAAACGGGGCAGTCGTGGCACGGCGGGACTGGGCAGCAGCTCGCTGGGGTCTCTTGCACGAGTGCTCTGGCATTGCGGATTTCCCAAAAGCTCTGCGGGCATGGCGGCATCCCTGCCGAAGCACCAGCCGTGCATCTTGGCTGCTCTCGTGCGAGGGTGTAGGGCTGGTCTCTACGGTCCTGACAAAGTGCGTCTTGCGCTGCGGGGAGAGGGAGGATGCCACAGCCATTTCTCCAGCTGTGCCTGCAAGGCACATGATAGCCCTGGTATTTGTTGTTTAATCAGGTACAATCAAGCAGATGCCTAGCAGCGTATTGACTCCATCTATAATTCTGGAAGAAAATTGTGAGGAAATGTGAATTCTGGTTTCATTTCTGAGGCTTCCCGGTGAAATAGTGCCTAGTCTGCAGGGAGATAAGAGGAGCAGTAAGGCTGTTGCACTTGATTTGGAGGTTGTTCTGCCGTTGCCACCAACTTATTGATAATTTTGTGTCTCGCTACAAATCAAGGCAGGCCGAAGAGTTGGTTGTTGATATCTGGTCTGCATTCCCAGCTTCAGCTTTGTCATCAGCACTGAAATTAGATCATGGGTTTGGTCTCCGGTTCAAAAGCGAAGCTGTGCAAGCTCTTTCTGACAAACCTGGGGTTGACACGAAGGGGAGGTTGAGCATTTGCACTGGTTTGGGGCTAAGTAACGGTGTGGGGGTGTCGCAGCTACTGAGCATGAAGTTGTTGGGATCAGGGCCTAGGGAGGCCGGAGGGCAGCAGTCCCCTCCGTTGTGCCAGACACCGCTGGTGGAGGTAGACGTGGAATTAGATGAGGATTCGGGCATTTGGGCGAGAACTCGGGGAAGCTCAGGAATTTCCTTGCAGTGCCTTTCCTGGGATGATCGGCAGCGGGAGGGGAGGAGGTTGCTCTGTAGATACGGTGTTCATGTCTCTGTCCTGGGTGGGCTTTCCAGATTGGTGATAACCCCAGGGTTGGCTGAAGAAATGTCACTCTAAATACAGGTATCGACCTCAATGGAAATATTTTCATTTTATAGTGCGAAATGCCAACAACGATATCTACCTGGCGTTTCACGGATTATAATATCTCTTCCTTACCAACATGGGTACAAGCCTTCCATTCAGGCTTACAATAAATACAAACATGGGTTGCAGTAATATTTCATTTTTGATGGCATAGCCGTGGGTTTTGATTATATAAATCAGGCTTTAGAAAAGGAACACAGCTTTGTGAGTGACTGAATAAATAAGTAAATGCAAATGTAAAAGTCCTTACAAATAATAATAATAATAATAATAATAAACCCCACAGCTTTCGCATGGACATTCAGGATCAACTAGAAAACATTGCACTCTTGGTGTGAATAGGAGAAATCAGTTGGGTGCAGCATGCAGGCAGGTTCCTGATAAACTAATGCTCCTTCACACAATTTACAATCCAACTGAATTCATTTGCATGACAAAATTGGCTCGGGTATTCATGTGTTGCAGCAAGACAAGTGTAACATTACAAAGAACAAGTAACCATGGGGAAGGTTAATGCAGACAATAAGGAAATACAATGACATGAATCGGGTTCTTCTTTTGCCAACCTTTTATCTGAAATAGAAAAATAACAAGCTCCCACCCCCCATTCCTTCTTGGGAATAAAAGAGTTGTTTTATGGAAAGGGGGGGGAGGGAGAAAATGTGCAAAGTTAGCAAATAAAGATCTGTAATTTCCCTTTTTCTACCTCATGGATTTGAAATGTGTGCCTGTGTGTGTGGTGCAAGGAGGGTGGGAGAGATGAAGGACAGGGTAT
This sequence comes from Elanus axillaris, assembly GCA_026212715.1. Taxonomy (NCBI): domain Eukaryota; kingdom Metazoa; phylum Chordata; class Aves; order Accipitriformes; family Accipitridae; genus Elanus; species Elanus axillaris. Next base: position 2,517,512 of record JANZLQ010000089.1, on the reverse strand, counting down.
CGTTATTTTGGAGTAGGCGAGCAGGTTGACGTGACATACAGCCAAATGGAGTCAATCCATTGGTGACGCACACGTGCCTGGGAGCTGTACTTAAATGTCCCAGGTAGTTCACTGCCATTGTGTTGAATCCTGTCCTCTTGTAGCAGAAAATTTGAGCTCTGTCAGCTTGCATGTAGCTCAACTGAAAGGAGCTTTGCAGGACACAGGGTGCTAACTTCTCTGGAAGACTTGGTGTGCGTTGTAATGGCACTTGGAAGGTGCTGAGCATTTTCTTGCAACTCAAGGAGTTATTTGGATACCTGTATGGGAGTAGGTGTCTTCTGAAGATCAAGTTCCCAGCTGGCCTCTCGGTACTTCAAAATCCAGATTACTGTATAGGCTTTTCTGAATGCGCGAGATTTTTTTTCCCCACGTGAGTGTGAGTCTACATGAGACTGTTCTGCCATTAGGTGTATGATGCTTGGTGATACAATATATTCAGGGTTTCATTTGGAACGACATGGACAGAACTCTTCACTGCAACCTGAAAAGCACATTATTAGGGTGGGGTTTTTAGTTAATGTTCTTTAAAAACCCAAACAAACCCCAAAACCTAATGGGTGGAGAATGTGTTAATTGTTCCCAGGCATCTTGGTGGTTAGGTTTACTTTGTAGCTTAGTGTTCTGAGGATTTTCCCTTAATGCTCAGTGTAGCTTATTCCCCCCAAAAGGCAATTCCAGTGGGTATCGAGCTATGCAGAAATCATAGGCTCAGGCATCGTCTTGCCTGACGTGCGCACTTGGAAAGCTTGGCAGCCAGGATTAGCTGCTTATCTTGACTTCTTGTATGGTTACTGGTGGACAGTCTCAGTCTGTCTTACCTGTCCTGGACTCCTGTCTTCGAGTGGGATGAATCTCTGATCTTGCAGGTTCTGTGTTCACTGCAGAGGACCCGCAGCCTGAAAGCCAGTGTGGGGCTGCAGGCTTGCAAAGCTACTCTGGTTCCAGCGCTCTGGACGCTTGCATCCGCCTCCCCTTTGTGGGAGCACGGTTTGCTGCAGGCTGAATTGCTTTTGGTGGCTCCTGGGTCGGAGGAGAGCCAAGGGGTCAGCCTTGGAGGGCTTCTCCTGGGCTCAGAGAAGTCTCTGCTCCTGGACACCGCGGTCTGATGCTGCCTTTAGCTCACAACTTCACTTACGGTTGCTAGCGCTGTGCAAACCTCTTGCAGCAGGAGAGGGTACGTGAAGTGCAAATTCTAATTGTTCCAGCCCAGAATTGCTAGGAGAGAAGAGCTGTGCTGGCTAATTGGCTAAATGCGTAGTGCATGGGGGAAGCTGTCTGGGAACAAGGACCACGTCACTCTCTGCAAGCAGACGGCATCGTTTTCCTCATTGTTCTCGAGCTGGAGTGCTGAGCTCCCTTTCCAGCCTGGATTAGAAGCTCTGACACAGGCACTCGCTAAGTACAAGGGCCCCTCTTTAGATCAGCTTTGCTCAGCCACGCAGCAGGCTTGTCCCTCAATTGCCATCTGTAACAAGTTGACAAACGACTAATTTTAATTTAATCTTTCAGTTTCCAACTTAATGATGAAAAAAAAATGCAGGGGAAGGCAGTGCTCACCCGCATCTTCCCTTCACACCGTTCACTCAATGGGGGAGTTTCAGGGCAAAAATGGTTAGGAGCGCAATAAGAGCCTTACATTTTTGAATTAAATTTAACCCCGGGGTGCCACTGCTTCAGAGCCTTTGGAGGCAGAGTTGTAAATCATGGCAGCAGATTCTGCTTCTGATGAGCACTTCCCATCATGATGACATTTAAACTATTAATTAATTAGGAGAGAGCAAGATGAGAAGATTTGGAATTCTCCCCTTTGGATAATTACTGTCGAACACATTTGTTACTGTAATGAACGAACAGGATGTGACTTCAGCCAGCACGTTCTCCCTGCGTGTGTGTGTGCGCGCGCGCGTGTGTTCACATTATTATTGTTTTAGCCTGCCTTAAAAGGAGAAAGAGAGTATTTGTTCCTTGCAACCATAAATAGGGGTCATTTGTGGTTCTAGCACTTTAGTAAAGCTGGAGTTGGGAAGGGGGAAACAGATGAGAGCGAGCGTGACCATCAGATACACCGAGACGCAGAGCCAGTGGGCGTGCTGGGTTCTCGCAGTGCAAATCCAACTTGTTACTTCCAGCTGGGCAGCTTCAGGCCCGACTTACCAAGCCCATCAAAGCTGGTGGCAACCTTCCTCTTGAAACTTGCTTTGGAAGAGGCCTTGAGTCAGGCGCACACAGTGGGCTCCCCTGGCACGGGCTGTGCAGCGGAAGCCTGATTATCCTGGCGGTCCCTAGACATGCTGCTGGTCTGGTCAAGGTCCTTCCCGTAAACCCTGGAAGAAGCTGGGAAGTGGGCACTGTCGGAGACTGAACCGTGACAACCGAGATCGCATTGGGCTTTGCCTGTGCTGGGAGCTGTACCGAAGCTCCACCAGCACTGCCCTCCTTCACAAGCTGTCCTTCTCGCCTTCTGTTCGGAAAGATTTTTGAAAGCTTCCCTGGTTTTTTCCTGTTTCCACAGGATTTTGTCCTCTCTAAAAGCAGAGTCACTACTCACTTATAGCATCTCTGCTTCCTGCTAGCAGAGATCCTTGTTTACTTCTCTAGTGTTAATATGCCCTTTTGCAGATAATCAGTCTTGCTTGGCAGGATCAATTAAAATGAAGTGGGGATGCTCCATGTACCTTGGTCTGGAAATTTAACTCCAGTTGTACTCCCATGTCTAAACCTACATTTGCAGAACTCCTGGGCTAGATTATCACCATCTCCAGTGACTGTAACAGCACTAACGATTTAACAAAGGGGATATGTTCGTATCGGCTCTTAGAGGGTAGTTATCAATTACAATTAGCAATAACATGAAAGGTTTAGGCAGAACCTCCTTACTAAGGACGTTGGCTATGAGAGCATCAGCAAGAGGCTTTGTGTCACGTAGGTTGTCATCACCTAAACACCTTTCTGTCCACAGCCCTGGGATGCTACGGGATGTCTGAGTGGGTGAAGTGAGGACCTGCGGCACTGGGGAAGCTGGGGCTGCTTCTGCAGGGCTGGGGTCTCCTCTGCGGGACACCCCGATGCCCTCAGAGAGGGAGCCTGTGGGTGTGCTGGTGCTGTGCTTGGAGTCGCTGGAGCTCCCCACAGGCTCCCAGGCACTCCAGGAGCCTGGTTTTCCAGAGGAGAGTGCTCTCGCACTGTCTTTAGCTGCAACGGCTGGCCCTAGAGAATTATCCTCAGGTGAACTGATGATTTTTTGGCAGAGAAACATTTACATTTCTTATTTTAAGTGGAACTGTCTCTAGGTACTTCTCTTTCATCTTGCTCATTTTAACCTTCCAAAGAGAGTTTTTTTTTCTCCTGGGTGTTTCCATGACCTATTGATATTTTTCTGTTTAAATGTCTCTCTTCGAAGTTGTCGTGGTAATTCTTTCGTGTCCTACATGAAGTGAGTTTGGGCTCCCTCTTAATTCCTGGTGTATAAATATCCACCTTGAAAGAACTGCTATGCTTTAACCTGAATACGTGCTGTCTATAATCTCTACGGGCTCCGACCTTCAGGGCTGCTCTCACCAGTGCAGACTCTGCTCAGTGATCAGGGAAATAGGGATGTGGATGACTTGAATTTTTTTCATTTGCCAAATTTTCTTTAATTGCTGCTGCTGTTTTGGAGCAGAGCGTTGAGCCCGGTCATTAGGTCTAGCTCAGCCATGTGCAATGCTGTGCAAGATTTTGCTAGAGGAGGGTTATTTTCCATTGCCCTTGACTTGACAAAGGCAAACCTTTGGCGTGGAGCTGAGGGGATACAGGGCTGTTAGCTGGACTTGTGTCACCGCTTATCTCATGGTAAGATTGGCAGAGCTACCATTTAACCTCTTGTGAACATCTCCTATAAAACAAAAGCCCTTGCGTGTACAAGAGCACGCGTGGCCTTGCAGGCGACGGCAGCGCTTGGCTCGTGGTTGGTGAACAACCACCCTGCTGGGACACGAGCAGCTCTGCTCTGCCTGCTCCTGCAGGATTTGGCTCCTTCATTCGCCCAGCCGGTGAATTCACAGTTGTTGCTCCTATAGCCTAGGGAAGACGCTGGGGATCGTGGGGCTCTGCTGCCTCTGAGCTTCACCTGGCAGGTAAAGACCCATTAAAAACCTGAGCCTGTATCAGGAAAGTAGTGTGGGTGTTCGGGGCTTTGCTAGGTGGATTTTTGCAGGAATTGGGTCAGTTTAAGGTCCACAGTCATCTTCAGTAGATAGAAGATGTCATAGAAGTTGCTATAATGGTAAAGAAAATCCACAGCTATTTCGTGGTAACTAAATGGGTGGAATTTAATATGAAATACAGTTGTCGTTGTAAGATTGTCCCGGTTTCAGCTGGGATAGAGTTAATTGTCTTCCTAGTAGCTGGCACAGTGCTATGTTTTGAGTTCAGTAGGAGAAGAATGTTGATAACACACTGATGTTTTCAATTGTTGCTAAGCGAGGTTTAGACTAAAGTCAAGGATTTTTCAGCTTCTCGTGCCCAGCCAGCGAGAAAGCTGGAGGGGCACGAGAAGTTGGCACGGGACACAGCCGGGGCAGCTGAGCCAAAGTGGCCAACGGGGTATTCCATACCATGGGACGTCACACCCAGTATATAAACTGGGGGTACTGGGGGCGGGGGATCGCCGCTCGGGGACTAACTGGGTGTCGATCGGCGGGGGGTGAGCAGTTGCACCGTGCGTCATTTGTATATTCCAATCCTTTTATTATTACTGCTGTCGTTAGTATTATCATTATTAATTTCTTCTTTTCTGGTCTATTAAACCGTTCTTATCTCAACACACGAGTTTTACTTCTTTTCCTGATTTTCTCCCCCATCCCACGGGGTGGGGTGGGGGAGTGAGCGAGCAGCTGCGTGGTGCTTAGTTGCTGGCTGGGGTTAAATCACGACAGCATTCAACAACTTATTTCAAACTTACTAAAAATCATTCATGATGCCTGATGAAAAGAGCTGCAGAACTTATTTTTGTGTTTAGTGAACTGTTACGTTGTCCTCGCTTGGTTTTGTTTGTACACTTAACTGTTACAGGGTTACCGTGTGGAAAACAAATGCCTTTTCTTTCTTTTTATGTTTTATAAAAACAGCCTCTTCTCTTAGCTTATCTAAAAGCATTTTGTTGCTATTGCTGCTGTATTCAAAATCTTGTTTGTAAAGGAGGGGTCTGGAAGAATTTTGTTTTTCTGAGCACTGCAAATGTTGTCACTCTTGTGTTCCTGCAGTAAACCCAAATATGCCAGTATTTGAATAACAGCTTAGAGCAAACATGCTTTGCCTTTACCCATCCATGTTCCTGGTGTCTTACACCTGGCCTGCGCCTCCATGCAGCCTTCACTCACCCTGTCTTCCAAAACCTCAAAATTCCTTGGTTCCAGGCGGCTGGTACTGTGCTGCGTGAGCCAGAAAATTCAGAGCGGATCCTCTGAGGCTGGAATCTTGACTCTTTGAGCAGTGCTCCCCATGGGGCTTCGTCGCCTTTCTGTGGGAGGGGCAGTCGTGTTCTAAACCCCACGGGGGTTTGTTTCTCTTTATGAAGTTGTGTCCCCTTCCTTCACGAAGATCGTTCTTGCTCTGTTTGCTGTGTGCTTACTGTGCCGATAGCCGGTGGAGGACCGAGCTATCTGATGTTGCTGGGGACGAATCAATACCTCCAGGAATGAGCCGGTCTGTGGGGCACTTTGAGAGTTAAGTGCCTGCTGTCCTAACCTCTGGGTGGATGTTTGAACAGAGCTCAGTGCAAGCCCTGGCTGTCATAAAAGCTCTTTGGGATACAAAATTTGTCTGCTTTGTTTTTCCATCCTCGCCGCTGGTTTCAGTGGGGCTCAAGTAGTGTGAGTATCCGAAACCCCTTCAGAGTAATGGAGTCTTGCTGGATGTATGGGGCCAGTTGGGGCTATAAAAACTTCTTTGAAGTCTCACCTGGCTCCTGAAACACCTAAGGGCTTTTGAGGAAACGTGGACTTGGGCTCCGAGCAGCACTAAGTGAGCGATAGAGGCAAACAGAGAGCTCGAGTGGCTGGATAAAAAAAGCAGCGAGTGTCCCCGCTGAGCATGCTAGCAGCCTGCCCGCAGGAGCCTGCCCGCTCAGCGTTTGAAGCCTTCTCAATAACCACATCCAGTACTTCAACACATACTGGGGAACCTGCAACTTTTCTCAGACAGAAAGATAAGAATATCTTTTATCTCTGGGAGCAAAAGCAGTTTCTATGTAGCCTTGGCTGAAGGTGGCATAAGCGTTTTTCTCCGCGTGAGCTATCTGTTTAATGAAGAGCCCAACTCTTTACCAGATGCTAAAGCAGAAAGGTTTCAGCTGAGCCTGTTCCTCAACATTTGGTTACCACCTCCCTCAAGACCAGAGGAGAATAAGGCAGCGTGTCTGAATGTCAGGTAGAGTTCATCTGTGCGGGAGCCGAATCAGGAACGGGCAGGGTGTTGCTGGCTGGTTGTGCACGCCGTTAGCTGCTCTCGGCTGTAGCTGTTTTCCTCCAGGGCTGCTCACGGAGCCGTTGACGTGACCCATCACCACGTTACAGCAATAAGGAGTGATGCTGGTTTGGGTAGAGAGTCTGGGTTTTGCGGTCTCACCCCACACACTCATTACAAGCCTCCTGACCCTGAAGAGGACATAAGATGGGTCTTACATTGACGCCAGCCTTTCATCCTCCTCTAGAAAGATCCTTTTCCCGGCTTCTGGACGCCCTTAGCTGACCCTCCAGGTTAAAAACCGTGTGTGCACAGGGGAGAACAGAGGCAGGAGCTGGATTTCGCTCTGGCTGGTGGAACTAACTCCCTCCAGCATCTTCCAAAGACGAGACAAACATGTCATCGCCCGCTTCCCGTCAGGTCCAGCAGCCAGGAGCAGCCCGCAGCTGCATCACCTCTCCGGCCAGCACATGGGCATTGCTGGGGAGTCACAGGCTATAGGAAGGTGGAGGGGACAGCTGCGGAGATTCAGGCCTAATTTCTGCAGGCAAAAACTAAAAAGCCGCTGGGTGGGCACCTGGGTCAGTCGTGGGGCTCAGCTGTGCCTGGTCCCAGCCCCGTGGGCTGTTTCTGCCGCTGTCGGCCGTACCTGGGTGCAGTCCTGAGGGTGCTGGAGCAGAGCTGGGATGGGCTCTCCTGCCTGATACTCAGGTCAGTGATGATTTTATGTGTCCCTTTAGCGTTGGATGCTCATTTTTGGTGCCTGGCAGAGCAGCGTGGGCTGTGCGTGCCTCGTGCCGCCTGCTCGCCACCACCGAGAGCAGCAGGGGCGGACGCAGCCTCCGTCCTCGGCCGGGGACTGGGGAAGCACGAGGTGCTCGGGGCCGGCAAAAGGCAGCACCTTCCCCGCCCCGGCCAAGGTTTTATTGTCCTGCCTCTTTATTGTTGTGTTTACAAGCCAGGCGCTTTATAGGTTTTCCTATGAATAGTTTCAAGGAGAAGGTAATTACCTTATCACATGCAGGATGATTTATAGCCAAGGTGGCAAGGGACATTCAAGCTCCACATCGGCTCCGTTTGAAAGACAATCCGCCCGTTCTTCCATGTGGGGTCACTGGGTGGGTGAAAACAAAAGGGCTTTAGTGCCCAGCCCGCCCGGTCCCAGCACCGGGATGTCTCCTGCGGCCGAGCCCCGGAGAGTTGTGCCGTGCCGTGCCGACGGCGCTCGTGCCCACCTGGGCTTCCCTGGGGCTGCCCGCGGTGGTGGGCTCCGCAAGGAGTTCAAAGCTCGGGTTGTAAAGCCCTTTTTAGTTCGTTGGGTTACCTGGATCAGTAAACACCCAGCGTGCTGCCCGAGAGGCCTCGGGCGGCACCGAGCCGGCGTGCGCGGCGATGTCTTGGTGAACCGAAGCGATGGCTTCTGTTGGGCCAAACTCTTCACCGGTGGCCCCAGACCCAGCTTGCGGGGGCTGTGGGGGGGACTGCGACGCATCTCCCCTTGCCTTCACGTAGCGATTCTTTTTCGTGGCGGTGTTGTTTTCCCCCTTTCCCCCCCCCCCCCCCAAGGACCCTCACC
>JANZLQ010000089.1:2413729-2503777 GCA_026212715.1 Elanus axillaris | reverse complement strand
CTTTTTTTTTTTTTTTTTTTTTCAGCGAGGTATCTGTGTGAACAGAACTAGATCCACATTTAACTTGTGAAGTTGAACCAAGACCTCTGGGTTGGTTTTTCTGGCTGTTTTGAACCAAGGGAGCCCTCTCCCTCTCTCCCTGTCTGAAAGCACAGCTGTGTGCTCGTCTCTGTTTTTCAGTTTGTTTGGATTTGTCTCTGATGCTGGAAATTATATCTTCTATCTCCTGACATGTCTCGATATTTGTGGGAGAATGCGGAGCTGGGCAGGTGGCAGCTTCCTTCTCTCTAGGGAGTTCATGCCGGCGTGATGCTCTTTAGCACCAGGACAAGAACACGGTTCCTGAGGGCTGGCAAGGGCGTATTTGCTTTTGGGCATTGCTGGGGGGGCCTCCCAGCTCCGCGCTCTTGGTTACAGCGTGTGGCTGTGGTAGTGTCCTAGTCTGCCGTTGCAGTCCTGCCCATCTGCTCCTCCTGCGTGGGAGGTTTCACTGTGGGTGTCTCGCATCTTTCTGTCGGGAGGGGGCAAAGCATGAGGCTTTTGTGTTGATCGGGACCCTCCCGTTCTAGGTAACATTAAACAATGCCAGGTTTCCCCTTATCTAGTCTGCCACAGATCCCTCCTCTCTCTCTGGTGGGATGGAGGAGATTCGGCGTAAGGATGTAAGCGTGGTGGTACCTCAGCTCCAGCAATGAAGCAGTTCTTGGAGTGGCAGATGGTCCCGATTTGCTCAGTGCTCCGGGGTTACAGCAGGACCTTCACAGGCACCATCCTGGAGGCATGCAGAATCCGGTGACGTGTCTCTGGAAGTTGTGCTGCATTTGGTTTAATCTGCTTGTGGTTTCGAAAGTCAAAATAGTGAAGAGCAGCCAATGACAATGTGTGAAAGCGAGTCAGAAAACGGTGGTGTACCCAGAGCTGCAGGCTACCCTTCTACAAGACCGTCTCCCCACTTTTCACGTAGGTGAGCGATGGGGGCTGCGCTCTCTGCCGGTTTTCTCCTGCTCTGGCTTCGTGTTTAAGTGAAAGCCTCTTGGGCAAAGAGGCCGTTTTGCTTTGCTGGTACAAATCCTCCATTAATGTGTTACAGCAGGGGGGCAGAGAAATTGGGCCAGCTCTGAGCTAATCAAGAGTTAATACACAAATGATGAGCTGATAGAAAAAGAGTACGTGTGATATGGGTGAAGGACATGCAGTGAGGAGGAACAACAGCAGAGGTGTCCAGTGCTTATGTGTGTTTAAATTAGCCGTGAAGAGAGTTTGCACATTACCTTGGGATGGACCAGTGTCCCAAATCCAGTGTGCTCACCATGCAGTGCAACGCATGCAGCAGGACACGGGTGACGTGCATCATTCCTGCACCTAAAGTAAAGGACACAAGTGTTTTGGCATGTGGCTGGGAAGGTCAGGCTAATGCGGGCTGCGCTGGCAGCGGGTGTGTGGAAGCAGAGGATGAGTTTGGGTTTGCGCTGGTTTTGCTGCACTGGTTTGCAGTGTGTGCGGGGGGGCTTGCTGTGCCAGTGCTTGGTGGTTCGAGCGCTAGGAATAAATAGAGGGCTTGAGCCTAGAGAGATGGAGTGAAACAATTTATTTGATTACTAGGTAAATAAGCTAAGCTCCTTGTGGATAGATGTGTCCGTGGTCGCTCCGTGAAGCGGTACGTTTCTCTGCTTGCCTCTCAGCGCTTTCTTAGCCAGCTACCAAGGAGACAATAATTCCTTCCCTCCTAGTAGACTTCAAAAAGTTAGGTATTTTTTATTGGAAACCTGGGCAGAAGGGAGGAATTTGGTTGATTAGAAATCAGTCTCGATTTTCAAAATGTAAGTTAAAAAATTGCCTTCTGCCTGATCTGTTTCACTACAAGACTTTGGATATTTCGGATTCTATTTTTCTTTGAAAAGCTGGAAGATTGACTAAATTAATGTTTTCTTGTGCAGTTTTCACTTCATTTGAAAAGCTCTTGCTCGCAGGAAAAGCTTTTTATTTATTCATTATACAAAATCCAGTCTTTCTTACTGGCTGCATCCCTTCAGGACAACCTCTTGAAGGTAACCTGCAGAATGAGTTCCTCCAGCTTTGGATGGGGCACACTCAGTACATGTGATTTAGTGTACATATATCAGATTATCACCGCACCCCAGAGCAATTGCAAAAATACTACTTTTGCAGCGGAAAGGTAAACCTGCATTTAAAAGCAAAAATCCACTCTTGGTTTTCTAATGCTCCGTGACCACAAAGGGGACCTCTCGCTGTTCTCAGCCCACCCTGTTTTCATTCGATTCTCCTTTGACTCCGTGGTGCATTTAATTAATGGGCTCTTAACTAATACCATTTACTAGAAAAAGAGGTTGCTGTCATCTGGTGGATGGGCAAAACATGGCAAAATTGCTGTTAATTGAGAAAGGTGATGTGGCTGAGGGTTAGTAAGGGCTTTCTGCTTTGTATCCTGGGTTTATTAGAGGGAACAAAGTCTTAACCGGCTGCAGGGCTGGGCTGCAGAGGAGCAGAGGGAGCTGCCACCTCTCCCTGCCAGAGAGAGCTGCAAGAGGGAACGCAGGGACAGGTTTGGGGCTTGGTGTGGCTCCGTTGGCTTATCCCACACGAGGACTCCGGTCTCTTATGCTCCGAGTAAATCGTTCCTGCTGCCCTGTGGGGATTGTCAGCATTTCAGTCTGGCTTGTGCGTCGGCTTCAGGGCTGCATGTCCTGATCAAAGCTGTGCTTCCTCGACAGACCCGCCTCTGGGCTGCAGACAGTTAAATAACTAAAATTGTCTCTTTGGTCGAGTTCTCCTTTGAAGTGAGAGGTTTGGGGGTGTTTTAGCTGAGAATAAACAATTCCCTTTACGGTTGTATCCTACACAGGACAATTTTGATTTTAAAATAATCTTGTGTTCAAATACAATCTTAGAATCCATGCTCCTCCAAAAGGAGGATTTGAGCTTCTCATTTCTCTCCTGGATGAAGAGTCCAAGTGCCAACTTTGCTCCCAACATGAGTCTTGGGGCAGATCAATCCTATTGTAAAGTTGACATAACCTCAGCCGTAGTGCCCCAGCCAGCCGCTGTAGTGATGGAGAAGTGCCCACGCTATTGCAAAATCCGTTCTGTTCAGCTCTGGATTTCTTCCAGTTCTTCAGAAAGAAGCAAACGGCAGCCACAGCCACCAAAATCCTATTTGTGCCTGATTGCCTTCCCAATACCATTTCCAGGGGTGACAGGCATATCGGAAAGGGCTGGGCCGAGGCCAGCCTGGGCATCCCGGCCGCAGTGATTTACGGCGACTGGCCGCGGTGGGGATGGTTTGTGGCTGTGACCCGGTTGTGACCCCAGCAGATAGCAAGGCAACGTTTCTGTGAAACACAAACAAAAGGTTAAATGCTCCAGTTCTCGGCTTAGACAGAGCCAATCATTCTGAAGAGACTGTCCCCCCCCCCCTTTAATTGGTTCTTTATTTCAAGTAATATTTCTTTCGCTTGCTCGCGTGTGCACTGTCTCCCTCTCTCTTGCACTTGTACACGCAAACTCACCCACTCGCCCTCTTTAAAACAGCTTAATAGCAGCCACTTTGAAACTATGCGGCGGCTATTCTCTAGACCTCTTTACAATGGGCTGGATAACATCTCCATCACATGTGGCAAGTTTAATGAGTTAAATCTCTCAAGGGTTTTCAGTGTTTGCTTCCAGGGCTGCAAACGCGATTGCCCTATTTTTCTGTGGGTGGATAGCGCTGTGCCTGGCAGAGGGTTCTGGCTTTGGCAGCTCTCGCCCTGGTCCCAGCGTGGGTACCACGGAGGCATCCCTCCCTCCCTCGCAGCGTGCTAACTCTGCTCTTGAAACGCGAATGACTCAGAGACAATATGTTGCAGATCAGCAGCGAAGGGAACGTGTGCGCCAGGGAGTTGGGAGTCACAGGAGCGTTGCTTTTGTCTTCTGCCCTCGGCTGGGAGAGGAGAAGGAAAGCCGCAAGCACCTCCCAAACTGCTTACTGCCCCGTCTGCTCCTGCGCTTCCCCAGCAGGAGAACTCGAACGGCAAAAGAGAGGCTGAAAAGTATCAGATTTGTATGTTTAAAAGCTTCCAGAAAAAGTTCCCTTTTAACGCACTCCACGGTGCCTACTCTAGTGTGGTCAGCCCCATGTGCTTTTTTTTGAAAGTGCATACGGCAGAGGTAAAAATGGAGATGTTCAAAGTTTGTCCTGATAAGGAAGGATGACCAAAACCCAAAGGCAGACAGCTCAGCTTCCTGCCCTCTGGCTAACCCTTACAGGAAAGGGTTAAAATAATCAGCATTTAACTCGGCAGACACTGCTCTGAGTGTCACACATACCTACTTTACAGCTGATGAACTGGCTCTCGGGCAGGTTAGTGACATGCCCCAGATCAGACGGGGAATTTGAAGGGGTTTATGCTAAACAGGACCAGCTGTGATGATCCAAACTGGCTTTCTGTGACCAAACTTCCCCAATTCTGCAGAGCTGGGAAAGAAAACCAGAAGGAAAACCCAGGTGTCCTCACTTGGAACGGCGTTGGCTGTTGCCGCTGATGAATGAGTATGGGACATAAACGTTGAACTTTGATTAATTCCCGGTGTCCAAAACCTGCTAGAACTTGGCCATTTGGCCTCATTGAGAGCAGCACTCAGATGTCACCGTGATAGGAAAAGCAGAAACCACCTACAGCAGCAGCGGCTGTAAAACATCGGGAGAAGAAAGTGACAGCTTGGAGTCATCTCACTTACCATCCCTAAAGGACTGTGCCGGCATAAAGCTGCGCGGCATGAACGCATTCGCTCACAAGTTACATCAACAAAGCTATGATGAATTGAACTAAATGAACTGAGGCAGTCCATAAAAAGTGTTTGCCTTCTTTTTAGTCCTGGAATTGGAGTTTATGAAGTGATTGTTGAAGATAAATAGGAGCTGCTGCAATAAGTTCAAACTAGTTTAGAAAACTATATATCCCTATCCCATAAATGGTATTTTTTTTTCACCTCTGAGAGCTAATGTTTTTCTTTGGATTGTTTATGGTTTCAAACGCAGGTTTGGCCTGAAACATCAGCAATGTTAATGATGTTTAAAAGTAGTATCATGGATTTATGATATTGTCATTTAATCCACAGGTTTCAGAAAGCCAGATTAAGCATTCATTTCTGTTGTTTGCTGGCGTGGCAGGTCAGTGTTACCCTCAGCACGCTGTGAACGTGCTGTGAGTCGGCGAGGCGATGGCCTCAATTCGGCCGGGCTCTGCGCACGTGCTGCCTTTCCCTCTCCTGGCGTGGGCTGCGCAGTTGCTGAATTTGTTAGAAGGGCCCTACTTACTTTACTCCTTGTCCTATAGCGAGCTCCAGAAACCAGCATTGAAGATCAAACATGAGAAAGGTAAATCTCAATCTCCCTGCAACTTGCCTCCTTCTAACTATCAGATGACGCTCTTGTGAAATACGAGGAGTTATATTTGCCTGTATAGAGCTGAGGGTACCTTGCTGTCTAAATATACCGTGCCACAGAACAAAGACATTGTGATTCCCCTGGTGGATATTAGAAATAGATGCACATATGTACAGAGCTTTTCAGAATATTGTAATTATATTTATCTCCCTGCTCTTGCTTGTAAATTTTTTTGTGGAAGATTAAAGCCAGTGTTTTATGATCCAGACTGCTTTCCTCCATCCCCTTTCAGCAAACTGGCAAGATGTTGTCAAACGCTTTCCGTGTGTCACTCACATTTGTCAGTTTAAAAGGTGTTGCCCTGTTTGCCATAAACCAGTATATAGTGGCGGTAGCCTTTTCCTGCAGTAAATTAACAGCTGAAGCATCGGCTGAGCTCTCTGCGCTGGCTCAGCATCATCCCCGGTGACACTTGACCATTGCTTGGACACAGACTGCTGCTGCAAAACTTCTAACCGAGTCTCAGCCAGCGTTGGCATCCTGGGAAGCGTCACGAATGCCGTGCAAATGGTTACTTGATGCTGTGGTCCTTCTGGAGGAGAGGATGGGAAATAATTGAGGTTCTAAAATAAGCAGTCGCTCTCTAGTTTGTGCTAATGAGCGAACGAGATTTAATTAATTTGGTCCAGCAAGTGGGTCACCAGTTTCCCCAGCCAGAGAAAAGTGTCACGGATGGGGAACACAGCAGAGGACGCTGCCCCTTAAATAAACGCCTCAGATTTCATACAGTGGGTTTTCAGGGCTTTTTGCTTAACTTCGTAACCTACTCAAGGCAGTTGGCTATTGCACCTCGGACCTAGCAAGGCACTAGATGATAAACTCAACCACGATCCAGTGGCTAATGCGGTGGTTGTCTGCCAGCCAATTTCTGCTTCGCCTAACATGGGTAATTTTAGCTTGCGTGAAATTAAAATTCCCCCTCTTTGCAGCCCCACTTCTTCTCACTTGTCAAAGTAATAAAACATCAACTCCTCCCAGCTCTGCCTGCATGTAAACAGTGTTAATGTAGCAACAAAACAGTGCGGTTTGAAACGCCGGCTGCCACTTCCCCGAGGAGCCTGAGTGAAGCCCGGGGGACCAGGGGATGGAGCACCGGCCTTGACTTCGATTTCTCACTTCTGCTCAGTATTTCTGACTCGAGCTGGTTTGTATCCGCCACCTTTTATTTAAACATAGGAGGTTTTTTTTAAATTTAAATTAGATCTCGGAAAATAGATACTGTGCACCTTTGTGTTAGTAAGAAAAAGAAGTGGTGTCATTCATGTCAGATAATTGGTGGTTTTAGCTCTCTGCAGAATAAATTACAGCAGTCATATAATGGCCTTTCATCCAATCACTTCTCTACTCCAGATCTAGACTTGAAATGAGGTTTGTTGAAAACATCATTTCAGGGATTATTGACCACAGCAAAACCTTGTTGTACATGTTCTTTGTATGTATTGAAAAAACATGAGTTAAAAAGGTAATAGTTGGTGCTTTGCCAGTGAATTGGAAGCTGCTCCCTGGGATCAGCGGGAGGTACGAGGCTCTTGGGGGGCACATTTGGTGTCTCTTCTCCCTCCAGAAAGAGGATGGGAAGTGGGGGCTCAGCCCTCCGGGCACGAGAGTCACTGGGAAACAGGCTGTACCGTCCTTCTGATGGATTCGGAGTTCACATAGTGGGCAGTGGTGTGTTTAGCAAGAGAGGACTTCATTTAGCCCATTTGTTTGACCAATGGGCAAGCTATCGGGGATGTTTTGATATCTTTGACTTCTAAACTCTTATCTTCTGTGTATTTAAATGACTGTTATTTACCTAATATGCAAGAAGGCAACATGGGTATGAGCGAGTTGTACAGGTTGTTCTTTAGGGCTTGATTGCCTTTCTTCTCATATATGTACATGTGATTGCAGTCCCTCATGCCTGCAATCCTTGCCCCTTTCTGGGGCCTCTCTGTAGCGCAGAAGTGCGTTAGGATAAATCTTATATCAGGTGCCAAAGAGTTCAAACCAATCTTTATGTGAGAAAAGGTTAAAAGACAATGTGGTCATAATCTACAAATACCAATGCAGGGAAGAATAAAAGACAGTAAAAGGCTCTAAAGCTGAGCAGGAAAAAAAAAAAAATCTAACTAGATTCCATGGTTGGAAACTGATGGCAGAGAAATTCAAATGAGAATTGAAGTGTGTGTTTTGACAGTCACAGTAATTAACCATTGGAGAAAATTGCCAGGGGATATGGTAGATGCTCCATCACTCACAAGTTTTATAAATAAAGGCTGAATGTCTTTATAAAACAAAATGCCATTTCTTGGGGGAGGGGGGGTGGAAAGGGTTGTGGATGAGCCACTGGAACTGGATATATGAAATTCCTGGGTCGAAGTTCAGGTTGGAGGCCAGCCAGGAGGAGCTCAGTGGATCTTGCTGCTATTTAAATCCAAGGACCTGCTGGTTCGGAGCCCTGGCTTTTGGGCAGTACAAACCCTGGTATTGCCTTGCACTCTATCAGTCATTTTTTACTCTTGCAAGAATTCAGGGACTCGCTGGCTCTAAGCTGAACAAAGCCCTGCTTGAGGAACGTAATAGACCCCGCCAAAGCCGAGCTGGTCTTGTAGCACTTGTCACAGAGAGTAAAACAACTCTGATGGAATAACTGATTGTTTGCTGGACTAAGGATCAAAGCATCTGAAACTTGGTCACCTCTGTCTGCCATAGCACGCACTGAAAGAATAAATTCTTGGAAAATAGTCTTTTCCATTGATATTATTTACTCTCTTTCCCCACTTATTCTCATTTCAATCTAGTACAAAACCCGACTGCTCAGAGGCCGATGTGACGGTCCTAGAGCAGCGACCATTAGCTTCTACAGCTATGGTTTTCTGAAGCAAGCTGGTGGATTTTGATGCCCAGCTTTGCATATGGATGAATGGGAATGAATGAGGTTTGCCAGACTTCCAAGCAGCTTGGGAAACTTCAGCTCCTCCTCTTTCTGTTTCACTGTTTAACTTTTGGTACTCAGGAAAGTTCCCCGAGCTCCTGCCTGCTGAGAGCAAGAGGGAAGAGCCTGCGCAGATGTGCTCACTCATTTATTTTAATTTAGTCCCCATGACAATTTCGCAAACCACTGTAGAAGGGGAGGAAGGCGCGTCGTGTCTGTGTTTGTGCTTCTCTTGCCTGCTTGTTTTCTCTTCAACCAAATTACACGATCCCTGCCAATAGGCTGGATACTAGTAAAACCAGAGCCACCCTAGCGCGTGGTTTCCGTGCTGATGTAAATGAAGCCTGTATCTTTTTATTTCTCTGGAAAGTGCTTCTTATACCGTGCCTGTTTCGGCACTCAATAGCCATCTTTTATGTGACTGCTGCTGCTCCTGTAGCTAACGGTTCCTTTGCTTCTCGTCTGTCAACCTACTGTGGCTGCCTCGCATTTCCCTCCTGCTGCATTGTTCAGCTGTTTTGAATTTGCTTCCAAAATGCACCAAGTGTATTTGTTTTAAATCTCCAGATGGATACTTGCTGTTCCCAGTTTCTTTTAAAGCGCTATCATTTGGGGAGAGCATCTTGTAGCCCCTAAGGAAATAATACAGACAGTGGAAAAAAAAAACCAAAAAACAAACCCTCTCTCTTTGCTTCTAGGTGGAGTTCACGTCTAGCAAATAAAAAATAAAATCTTGGCACTTTGGAGAATTTTTTGCAATTCTCAGAAATGGAAGATATTTTTATCTTGTTTTCTCTCCAATTCATAGTGTGTAGGAAGCATGGCAAAAGCATACTGAAACTATAACTTTCCCTTCTGCTCAAAACCTGTCTTTGGAGAAATATGCAAGGCAGGAATAGGATCAGTGGAAACATCCGATCTGGAGTGAGAAGGTGGGATGCTGGATGCAGTAATCTAGTGCCCAACAGAGCTACAAGTACCTGTTTGTTTGGTTTGGGGTTTTTTTACAGGGGTTGCTGCGGGCTCAAGCAGGGAGATCTGTGTGGATGTGTGTACACTTAGCTGTATCTTTGCCTATGTCTGTACAGCTTAATTTGCAGAGTTCCAGCCCAGAGTGTGGCGAACAGGACGATGGCCAAGCCTGAAGTCCTGGCAGTCCCTGCTGAGCTGTGCTGATTCCAGAAATTAAACTTTACTTGCGGAGAGTATTTTAGCAGCTGCCTCCTTTTCCTTCTTTTTCTAACCTTGGTAGTGAATCGCACACGGTTTTCCTTTCAGCGGTCTCCCAGTTCATTTCACTCAGTCTCTCATTTTGTAGCGGTTGGTGACAGATTACCATACGGACACAGATATTTGTATTAGTACAACTACAAGGGAGCGAGGTGTGTTTGTGCCCAAGAGCTATCCATCAACCAGAGGGACGACATGAAGGGTCTGACGTGCTCCCTGCTCTCCAACACAGCCCTCTGCACATTGCATTAATTCATACTAATGCGCTTGATAAAGCCCGGTGGCCTCTTGCTGCTCGTCCCAGGCCCAAGCCCCACACCCTGGCTCAGCTGCCACTTTCCAACGCTGGCTCGGCGCTCGTCTTGCTTTCTTTTCTCGTATTATTGACAGTCTGGACCAATTATTCCCCATGTTCCCATTGTGATTCAAAGGTACTTCTGAGCTCTCTAAAGGCAGAAAAGCATCGAAAACCAGTAAAAGTCCATCCATTCTGAGAATTAAAAAAAATCCAGCTATGCAGGTTAACCCTTGCAATGGTGGCATTATCTAAACCTTTGCTTGAATGGGAAGCGCCGCAGTTTGTAGAGCAAGAAAAGGATGTGAGCGCTCTGCGCTCGGGAGCCCCAGACAGTGACGGGTCTCAGGTGCTGACTGTGCATATAGACATGGAAGAGACAAATAGCCTTTCAGGAGGGTCAAATAGTGGACTTTTTTCAAAATCAAGTTTGATTCAAAGGATCAAAAAAAAAAAAAAAGGCATAAACATAGTTTTGGAAGGTGTAAAGAATTACAGTGTGGGGCTGGGACCCAGCGGGGAGGGTTTCAAGCCAGAGCAAAGTTTTACAGCCATGTTATAAAACCTGTGAAACAGGGAAGGGGTTGAAAGGGAACCTTGACCCTTTCTGAGGCTACCAGGTGCTGTTCTGGCGATAGTGTGGTCTTGCTGTGGACTTCATTAGCCAAAGGGAAAACGTCTTCATCCTCCACAGCGCTCTCGGGGGAGTCGGGTTAATAGGAACCAGACCACGGGCAGTGCTGAGACTTTGTCAACTCTGGAGAAACAAACCGCGATTTGATTGTTCCCTCCATGAGGAGATGAGGGAGGAGATAGGGTCCAGCTGTCCAGCCATCTAGGAGACTAATTAGTCCAATTAATTAAGAAGTTGCTCCATGTTTCCCTAGTGTCACACAGGGCTCTGAGAGAGAGAATGACAAGGGTGTAGAGAGTGAGAGGTCATAGGGAAAGCTTAATGTGTGTTGGGGTAGATACACAGTAATTAAGTGACAATAGACAGGAACTTTGCTGCTAGAAGAGTGCTAATTAAAACCTGTAGGGTACTGTTCTCCCTCCGGGTATGCAGCATGTCCCCCTGTATCCCACTGGCATAAACGGGACTGATCCAGCAAGGAGCAATTGACTCTATTCGTACACCAGCGAGTCTTGCTCAGTGGTTCTTGCACAGGTGCCATTTAATGCGCAGCGTACGTGCCCGGGGTCTCGGACAGCTTCTTAGACCTTAGGAACATCTATGGAGAAACAAGACGTTACCTCCATTTTATGGATGGGAAGACCAAGGCCTGCAGCGGGTGCAGGAGCTGGGCTTCTCCGTGGCCAGGGCTCCCGGTAGGGAAGCTCGGAACGTACGGTCCATCAGCAAGGAGCATCTGGTTTACTGGGGACTTGCTCAAGGGGTCTTTCTGCAGCAAGGTAACTTGTACTTTTCACTTTATGTGCGTAACTATATGTCCTAGTTCATTCTGACGGCCCAGGAAGATGCTTTCTTCTCTGAAGTGTTTGGTCAGAGGCAATGTAGCACCCCAAGAGCACGGGCAGCCTAACCAACGAAGAGGAGACCCAATGAAACCGAGCAGCGTATTTGCTCTTCTGCCATCCATACTTTATACCCGCAGCAGGGAGATCCATCCTCAGTTGAAACCTAAGCAACAAATGTTAACATTCCATTTTAAAACCTAAGCCAATCCACTTTATAATCCAGACACGGCATCCTGAGTGAGCATTGCTGTTGGATAATCACACAGTGGTGTGGCCTTTTGCCCTCGTGCCTCGCACAACACACCCGAGGCGTGAGATTAGGCTCCAATAATAACACACCCCGTTGTGCCTTTTTGCTCAATTGATAAACCTGCTGTATTAGGAGATATTGTCATAAAACTGAATGGCACCCTGTAAACCTGAATCACTCTCTCTTCCTTGTAGCCGGGGAATTAGATGTTCTAGCTCCTGTCTTGGCTTTATTTCATGTCCGCGATATGCAAGAGACTATATAAGCTGCTTCTTTATTGTTTTTAAAACACTATGAGCAACACTGGTGCTGTATAAATACCTATTTTATATACTTTATCTGATTCCCGTCTCTCTCACTGCTGTGTAACTCCACCGATTTCCATGCAGGTCGTTTTTTGGTTTATATCTTGCTGGAAAAGCAGAATTTTACCCCTTGTTTTTCTGCTGAGAGTATGCGAGAGGAGACGCTACTGCTTATGTGTAGCTCAGCATGGAGTTGAGTTTTTCTGTTGCGATCCTGGGTTATAACTGTGCAGGAGGCACTTTTCCAGAGGCATGTGCAGGTGCAAGGTGGACACCCCCGGTGCTCCCACATGCTGCTAAGGGGGACAGATTTTAGCCCTTTCTCGGTCTTGCTACTTGAGCTGCAAGTCCACAAACAGAGCAGAGCGAGTCCCAGGACGGAGGAAACACTGTGGCTAGGAATGCTTTTGGAAGGTTTTTGCTAACAGAGATGGCAACCTAGAAATAGGCTCTTTTTTCCCCCTACAAATACACCTGTTTCCCATCACCTCCCTCCCCACCTTGTGAAATTTCCTGCTTTATCAAGGCGCCCTTACAAAGTTGATGTCCGGAGCGGCGGGACCGCCGAAGTCCAGCGGCTTTCCATAAGAGAGCGGCACCCCGGGTGCCCTCGCTCCGCAGCAGATTGATTAACAAAGCGGCACGCTGGGGTGGCCGCCCGGGGCGGCTCGGTGGCCCGTACGGAGCTCCCCGCCGGGCGGCACGCTGCTGGGCCAGCGCGGGCGAGGGCTGGCCACTTCTCCGTGTCTGTCCCCTCCCCGGGCTAGGGATTAACCAGGAAGTGATACAAAAGGCACATATGCTCCTGTGTCCAGTCCTGTCTATTCATATGTGTGTTACTTAGCCTAATAAGGATTAGACTTAATGAATTGGAAGGAGTTAACAATATAAAGAGGCAATAGAAAAAGGCCTAAGTAGTCGTAATTCCATTTCATGTAGCTTTGGTGTTGCTTTGCTTTCAGCGAATAGGTGTAATCCTCTTTGAAATCAAAGGTGGTACAAAGTATGAATTTAAATTTGACATTTACAGCTCCTGTAAGATTTAGTATTCCAGAACGGTTTGCTCTTCAAAAAAAAAAAAAAAACAAAAACCAACAAAAAACCAACCCCACACCATCTGCTGTCCAGGACGGTCCCTCCACACAGCTCCTGCACAAAAGTTTCACGGCAGCAGGGCTTTTCCAGCAGGAGAAGTGCCGAGGCCTGGGGATGGGCAGCATCTGGGAGTCGCGCCTCTGCCCTTCACCTTTGAGGATCCACAGGCGCTGGGTCGATTTGTTTTAAACTAGATTAGTTTGCAAACCGGTGCATGTTGTGGATTACTAGGGAGCTGCGGTTTGAGCCTGCAGGCTCTCTCGCCGCAACAAATGTTGCCCGTGCTGCACTTAGGAGAGGTCACAGCAGCTCGTTGCTCCCAGCATCGTCTCTGCTGCAGGTGCCCGAGTTGCGTAGCCAGCAGGAGCTCCAAGCCTCGCCGGTGCTACCTCTGCTTCATCTCCTCAGAAGCAGCAAAAACTGGTCTCGGTTTGCCCGATGCTTGGTGCCAGGGAGGCAGGAACACCAGCGCAGCCACGAGGAGAGTTGTGCAGGATTGGTCTCTCTTTCCTCACCTGTCCCGAGAGGGAAGCAATGAATGTGCCTTTCGGGTGGCTTGTGACCTAAACTCCAAAGCACGTCTGTATTTTCCCAACTTAAAGCCAAGGTATAATTCCCTTCTGCCATTTCTCTGGTTTGATGTGTGCGTGGGAGATGCCGGTTAGCCCTGTCGGAGGGATGGGCTGGCATCCTGTCCCCAGCTTGTGCCAGCCGGAGCCGTCCGCAGCTGCAGCCTAGCTGGGGATGTGGTACCCGCGAGCACTGGAGGCACCTCGGCTGCGTTTGCCCTTTGAGCAACGCGTTGGTCGCTTACACAGTTAATTTTTCTTGTAGGTCTAAAGAGAAACCGCTGGCCTCGGGTTAGTGGTGATGGGTATCACAAGCAATTTTACTGGAGAGTGGAGACGCTATGGGTGTAAAACCAGCCTAAGCAGAATAAAGCCCTGGGACCCCTGGGGATGCCTTCTGCTGTTAAAATCAGCAATAGATGGAGCTGCTTTACTTTCACCTGGGGTACAGGATGCCTGGACTGAAGCTCTAGAGCTGTGGGCCAGGACCCAGTAGGCCCAGGCGAATGCAGAGCCAGTGGCCTTTTCTACCCCAAAATGTACAGCAGAAAACATCTCTGACAGCTTTAGAAAATGCGTCTCCCATTTAGACCTTCCAGTGCTTTTGCTGTGTGCTCAGCTTTAAAACACATCAAGCTTCCCAAACCTTTGGGAGGCAACATTTCCGGGGAAACCCAAACATGGCGCTCTGGTGGCTGGAAAATAAAAAATAAATGGGGGAATTTAGGGTGTTTGAACTGGCAGAAACCGATGGGCTGGGGGTGCCAGCCTCGCCGCTTCTCCCGGTCCCCGCTCTGTGGCGTGCGTCAAAGCTGTCCTCAAAGATATTTTTTTCTTGCTCCTGAAAGCAGACAGGCTCTGCGTGGAGGTGTCATTTGCTGCCTGTCCCTTATGTCATTGATTTTTAAGTCGTTAATTAACGCTAGGTGTCAGCCTGGAAGATGAATTCTGGCCCTACTCTCCCTTCTCTTTTGTTTTTTGGATTGTAAATGTTATAGATCTCCCATGATGGAGGGACGAGGGGTCAAAGGACACGAGAGCATCTCTGCATATGTGCACACAGTCCTCCCGAACTGCCCATCTGTATCACTCAATAGATGGGGACGGGTGGCGGGGGGGGGACATCCCTTTTGTTGCCTGTGTCACTTCAGATAGAGACGTATCAGCTTTGGATAGATGGTGTGGCTGTGTGTGCATGCACATGCGCACATCGGGTGTAGGGGAATGCTCTCGGTGCACGGCTGTGCCAAACTTTACCCTCTCTGGTGTTTCACCAGCCTCTGAGAGATTCAGAAGGGACCATCCATGCCAAAGGGAGGGGGTTTGCTCCTAACCATGCTGTTCGTGCTCTGCTGCAGGCTGGCTGCAGAACGCCAGGGAGGGAGGAGGCACCAGAATTCCTTCTGCCGACACATTCGGAGCCCTCCGCAAGTGTCTGTAGCCGTATTCTGGCCCTGTTTAGTACCGACTTGAAGTCAAAGCTGCCGGCGGGGTTTTCCAGGCCGTGGTGAGATGGGATCAGTTTGCCTTTCTTAGTACATCTGAGTGGAAAAAAAACACCCACTGCCTCCCCCAGGGCAAGCTGCAGCTGGTCTGCCAGGGCTCGTCCTCCTCCGAGGGACGGGGTCAGTCCCTTGGAGAGGCTCTGCAGATGGGGAGGAGGATGCCGTGGCTCCCCGTGCTCCCTGAGCCCGGGTGGAGGAGGAGCCGCTGGTCCCCTGTGTGCCGTCAGCCCCGTGGTTTGTGAGCTGATGTGGTCTGGGCCACCTTGATTCGGTGTCACATCCTTACGCTCTGCGAGGAACAGCTCTGTGGCGGTGTCCTTGGTTCGGTTGTCAGTAAGCGTTCAAATAACCTGAGTATGGAGAAAGGACGTCGTGCGGGTCCGCGTCTGGAGGGTCCCTGGGTGGGGAGGTGCGATGTCCCTAGCTCGGCCACCTCCAGCACATCCTTGCCCTGGTGCCGGGGTTTGATCTCCACGTGCCGCGGCAGCATCGGTGTGCGGGGAGGCGATGGCAAAGCCGCACCAGCTCTGCAAACAGCGTTCAGCGCGCGGCTTTCCGGGTGGGGAGGTACCAGCTTGGAAAACAGCAAAAGGCAAACTGCAAAAAGCACCAGGGGAGGAGGAAAGCAGAGCGCTTCCGCGGTCTTTTATTAGCAGCATTAACACTTACCAATATAAATGAATGAGGCGTGACAGGAGTGGGTTGGCTAAGGCAGATGAAGAAACAGGACCTCACAGGCCTGCGGTGCGATGGGGGAGCGGGTGCTTGAGATGCACTCTCCGAAGGGAGCTTTGCAGAAACCTCACCGGGGCGGCTGGGCCGGCACAGATCTGGCGTTCGCCGTGCTGCCCCTTGTGATGGCCAGCAGGGTGCCTCAGGGTGGGAGAAGAACTTCATGTACTGTACAGCTGATCTCAGAAAGGAATTAGCTTAAGCCAAGAGTGGACTCGATATCTATTTCAAACTGTATGTAGTTATGAGCTACAGTAAGTGCAAAATTCTCAGCATCGCGTCCATCATCCTCTTTTTCCTAATCCTTATTAATTTGTGGCACATCCTTGTTCTCGGCAGACACGGGCTGCTCGAGACAGCTCTGAGGAAGCAGGTTTGTTTGTGTTTTCTTACTTCAGTGGAAGGAAAGAGAAACAGAGAGGAGGCAATGCCACTTGAAAGGCAAACTTTAAACACGCTGAGCC
Organism: Elanus axillaris; assembly: GCA_026212715.1. Taxonomy (NCBI): domain Eukaryota; kingdom Metazoa; phylum Chordata; class Aves; order Accipitriformes; family Accipitridae; genus Elanus; species Elanus axillaris. The sequence continues at coordinate 2,487,490 of JANZLQ010000089.1, read as the reverse complement.
TGTGCGCACTGTACATAGCCCCCAGACAGGGTACTGAGGATAATAATAGCAAAGCATCCACTTAGTGTGGCAAGAACTGTGTGTTGGACAGAAGGGCGTTCAAAAGGATTAAAGAAACAGGTACTGCAGGACTTGGCGATTTGTGAAATCTGATCCATTCCCAAAGCCCAAATAATGAAGTGTTTTTCAAAAGTCTCTTAGAGATCCCCAAGGGTAAATGTAATCTTTACTGGGGGTTGTCAGTGGTGTTCCCCATCTCTGCCCCCCACCCCACCCCAAAAAAAAAGAAAATGTGAAAATGTGAGAGGTGTTTGTGAGAGCTGCTGGCAGAGACTTGATCCCAGCGCCCCTCCAGTTGGGTGCCTTGATTTCAACAGGGGTTGTGCCCGCATCCTGCAGCACCCGAGCTGCTGTTGAGGGACCCCTGTGACCGTGTCGCTCGGACATGTCAATTCTAGCTGCTGTAGGTATGGTATAAACAGTGCTAATGAAACGTGTGGTCTGGTTTCGGAGCATTTCTGGCTCTTGAGGATAAGTAATTCTGTTACCAAATTGCCTCCCTGGTATGGCATTTTATTACACTGTGAAGCGTATGAAAAGTCTCAGGATTCCCTCTGCTTCAGTTTCCGATCCCAACACAGTTTGTATTATTTCTGAATATCTTACATTTTGTTTTGTTTTCTAACTTCTGACTTAATGCTTGCTGTGCAATAGTTTGAGAATGGATTCTGAAATCCGCTGCCTCTTACGCCCATACGCGGGGCAGGAAGAGGCACGTCCAGCGCGGGCAGCTCGGTTTTATTTAAACAAGATCTAATGTTACCATGTTTTCACAAGAAAAACACCACACGTTGCACAACCTGGGACGCCGCCGCAGCCAGGTTGCTCTTACTGCCTTGCCGGGCAGACACCTCGCTACCTGTCACCCCAGCTGCAGCCCAGGGGAGCAGACTCTGCTCTTGAGGCCAGTGTATTTTTCCTTATTTATTCTAGCAGAACAAATTGACTTTGATACCTTTGGCCAAACTGCCCCATTACAGTGTTACCTTATTGCCTTGGTTGGGTCACTGTTATTTTTGTGTAGTGACTTTTTCCTCTCTACTGTATTTTTGCTCACTGAACGTGGAGGAGCGCTGCATCTCACGCTCTTCTTCCTTCCCATCTCCTCCAGCCAAGGAGAGGTTGCACGCTCATGTTTGCTGCCTGCTCCCTTCTTCTTCTGGCCTCTCGGGAAAATATCTCCCCTTGGAAGTAACACAAACAAGAGGGATGAGCGAGAGGAGGAACCATGCTGCTCCGTGGAAGTTTGGGATGTTTGAGTGGCTAGAGACTGGTGATCGACTGCTGCTGCTGTAAAAAAAACCTCTGGGAGCGTAAATTGCAAATGAGCTTTGGAGAGGGCAATGCTATATTTTCCCACGCACGGATCTAAACCAGGCTGAGCTTGTTTTCCACCTTGGAAGCTGATCCAGCTATACACACTGTTAATCCACTGTCCCCTCACTGTACTGTAAATCAATCGGCAGGTCACAGGCGAAGTGTTTTCGTGCACTGGGGTTAAGAGCGGGCCTCAGACCCGGTGGCTTCAGGTCACTCCAGCATCGCAGGCTGAAGGTTGATGCTATCAATGGTGGGATTTTGGGGTAAGCTTTTATTAAGTGGGAGAATCATATTTTTCATGGTCGAAAGGGTTTTTGTGGGAGAGCTTTGGGTTGTGCAATTAACCATTAACTGCGTTTTGCTCCTTTTTCCTCGTCCCTGGAGGACAAAATGAGCAGAGAGCTAAGGTCATGGAAAGCCCTGTTTCAAATGGCCGGCTCTTGGCTGTCATTCATCCTCTGCTGTTTGGAAACCTTAGTGTTTTTCTGTAGTTCTGACAATTTTTTCTCGTCCTGCCTCAGTTCTCCTCAGAATTTCCCAGTTTCTGCATACTTCCTACTTTTCCATACATGTATGTGTGTCCATGTGAAACAACACAGATTCACTGAAAAATTACAGAAAGTTCTTAAATCACCATTGTTATAAACTTGAGATATGGCTCGTGTTAGTTTATAAAGCTCAGTCAGGTGTTGCAGAAGGCTCTCGGGGTAATGTCTGAAATTTGGGAGCAGGGGCTCCAGGCCACGTTCAGGCAGGATTGGCAGATTTGGGCATAACAAAAATCCATACCCAAAGGAAACGCTTGACCAAGCTCCTGGCTTTCCTCTGACTTTCTTTCACACCAGGAAAACACAAATCTGGCTGAGCTCCTCAGTCCTACCATCTTGTGCGTGTGCTCACATCCTGAGGAAGGGTTTTGTTTGAGAGCAGAAGGATCCACCTCTACGGCTAAAGTTCAGCCCTGTGCATAAATCTCTGCAAAGTCGGGTCTCTGCTGTCTCCCAGCACACAAGTACCTTTGGGGACACACTGACTGGAGCTGCAGGGTGACCCCGGGTACGGTGGTGAGTCCTGTCCTGCTGCAAACATCCCTGGCTCGAGGTACTCTCCTCTGCTTCCTCCCACGGTGAAGTGCTGTACCAAGAGAGGATCTCTTGTAGAGATGACAAACAGAAAGCAGCGAGGTACGCGTTAGTTTAAATCAAATGCTAGCGCACAGCGAGGCCCTGTTTTCAATAGGACACTGGCTCTTGAAAATTTACAGTATGCTTGGTTAAGGCAAGTAATTTTATTCTGTAAGCAGCCCTGTACTGTGGGGTTATTGCAGTGCTGCCAACACAGGCTGTAAATATCTCTGGACAACAAAACTATTCATTAAAGAAATGTACCGTCAGATGTATAGCCTTAAGTTTGCTGACACTTAAATACCCCTCTATAATGCTGCTCGTTATTGAGTTTGACTGCAGCCATACCCCCTCTGACTCCCTGCCTGCGTCTGGAGTGGAAGATGGGTAGTCTTTTGTGGGGATCTGTTACCCCTTTGTTAGCCGATTCCTCCCTTCCCTCTTCTTCTAGATGTCCTTAGCATGACAATTTCATGTTATCCTCCTGCCATCTTGCAGCCCACGACATGGGGACTCGTACTCATTTCTCAGCCCAGATCTTTCATCGGAGTCTTCACTATTTTCACCATTCAGAACAAGCTATTGTTAAAGTGACATCTTAATGCCAGTTATCTGATTGATCTATTACCTGTCTCCCTACATAGGGATGAGAAAAAGAAATGAGAGAATCCTTTGATCATTGGAATTGGAGAAATATAGCTTAAGAAAACCTCTAGCAACAAGCAACTTTTAAAATAAGTTAGCAAGTTTCACATGTTTCACTTTAATAGATGGGTTTATTCCAGCAGAAAGAGAGGTCTTTATGTCCCTTGGACTCGCGGAAGATTGATGACATTGAATCGCGTTCAACGGGTGCGAGCAGGGGGTGAGACCTCCCCTCTTTTTAGTGAGCACAAAAATCCCACCTTAACAAAATCTGCCCGTTTGTCTCTTCAGGCCTAAAATGGATTAGAAGATCTGGGGAGTCTTTTTTAACGTGCTGCAGAACAAGAAGTTCTTCCCATGTAGAGGCTAATTCAGCACCTTTTACCAGTTCCAGAGTAAATGAAATTGTATAAATAATAATTAACAATAACAAATCTAAAGATTTAGGAGAGACATGTGGGAACAATGCTTAATGGATAGACAGGGCATCTTTCATGGAATGTGTTAACGAGGCAAAAATTGATTGCAGAGCGTTGTTTGGGATAGATGTGCTTTCCTTGCGTAAATGCCTTTTCCAATTTTTATCATGGATGGTTTGGAAACAACGTCTTGCCCTTCTATATTGTGGCTCTTATAAACAAGTGTTCTGTTTAAAAATACGTGTTAAACTGTGTTAAGTAATGTAAGCAAATAACACATGTGCTGTATTGGAGATCCTTTATGCTGGTGGTTTGAAGCTGGTTTGCATACTGATTTGTAGCTCTGCCTTTGCTGCTTCTGGCACCTGATCTTTCTTGCAAACGAGGCTATTTTGCCTCAAGGGTTCTCTACCGATTAAGTAATAAATAAATAAGGATAAAATGAACCTAGCCTTGCCTAAAATAATTTTGGAGGTTAAAAAACAGAAAGATGGAGGGGGTTGCTATTGATCAGCGCTATTAAAACATCACAGCTACTTTTCTGCATTAAATGGTGATAGGTTTGGGAGGTGAATATGGAGAGAAGGAGTGAAAACTAAAAACCGTGCTTGAGATTAAGGGGTCTATTTGCTAGTGGGGATTGTTTTGGTTTGGTTTGGTTTTCCTTGGCTATTCCTTACTATCATCCGCAATCTGTGTGCTTGCAGAAATGTAGCAGGTTTTCCCGAAGTTGATTCCCCATAACGAACGTTGCTTTTTAAATGGGGCTCGCAGAAGTTTATTTTTGGAAGCCCAGAAAGGAATCCAGCCCTAAATCCCTCTCTTCTTAAACTCTCAGGTTGCAAGGTCTGGCAGGCCAAGCGCGCAGGTTTGTCTGATGCATTAAACCTGACACCTTCTTACCTAATCGCCTTCAGATGGTCCCTGCGATAGCCCTTGCAGATAAGCTGCCAGGGCTGGTGCTGCTTTTCTTCCAGCCCCTGTGCCGTGGCAGAGCTTGCCCACGGCTGCGAGTAAGAGCCGCTTTCCCCAGACAAATGGGATGAGCTACCAGGAGCCTTTGCAGCTCACCCAGAGAGGTGCCTGCTCCGCGCAGGGGGATGCCTGGGGATGAGGTGGCATTAGGGGCGATGCTTTTTGATGTCTCTCACCTGAGATGCGGTTGGCATTGCTTTATCTGGCTCACGTGCAAGGAAGCTCATGGCACGGAGCGGCAAAATGTTTTGCCGGAGGACCCGGGGCGAATTATGGCAGCACCGAGTGTCAGCTCCTTCCCTGTCCTCCGTGGCAGCCAGCTGTGTGCGTGGCAGGTAGACTTGTGCTACAGAAACAACTGCAAAACACTGGCAGTGTTGGCTGTGGTCTGTGTTTGGAAAATAAAAGGAAACCAAACTCTGTAGTATTTTATAGCTACTGCCATAGCGTTGTCAAACCCTACTATAGTATACCGCAGTACTTGGCTTGATACAAAGGGTAAACCAAGGGCAGGCAAAAAACCACCCCACCTTGTTTTTTAATATTATTAAACTTCAAGTATTCCAAGTTGCTACAAATAATAAAGAGTAAATTTAAAAGGGACCGTGAAAAATGGGGCAATGAACATCTGTGCTGTGTTGATTTATCCAGCAAAAAGAAGCAGAGGAGTGAAAGCAGGAGCAGGAGTAATTTCTCAGTCGCGTTTGCTTGTTGCAGGGAGCGTGTTTGCTGCATGGCAAAGAGCAGCGTGGTGCTCGGGTGAGAGGCGAGAAACCCCAGCCTCCGCCGCCGGAGCCTCTGATGTTAATCTTTGTGATGGGGAGGGAAATATTGACAGCAGGATGGTGCTCTCTGGCTTGAATGACAGGCCATATGTTTGTAAAATAGACTGAAGTACCAAATAGAAAAGGCATGGGCAAGTGGAGAGAGAGACGTATTTTCTCTTTACATGTAAAACTTCCAACACTTGGCAGGAGCCCAGCAACAATTAATCAGCAGGAGCCTTTTAGAAAGCTTCTTCCTAGGAAATAAGGGTACAGAAAAATCCTTTAAATTAAACATAATTTAAAACAAAGTAGTGTGTCAATAGGGGGAGAAAGAAAAAAAGGGAGAACGGACTTACAATAAATACAGATTACTCGGTATAAATCCATCAGGCCTGATGCTGGTCTAGCACCCATCTGTGCCGCCACATCTTGGCCTCAGACTTTTGGACAGGGATGAGCAGGATGCTGGGGTCCGGGGGAGCCCCTGAAGGGCTGCAGGCAGCGAGGGCTGGGCTGCGGAGTGGGGTGCGCGCCCGGGACCCCCCCAGCCCCGTCCCTTCGCGGAGGAGCGGGGCTCTCACCATGCAGCAGTGAGCAGGAGAAATGCTGCCGGGGGGAGGGAAAGGAGGAGGAGATCGGATTTCTAAGCAGCCTTGAAACCAAAGCTGCACTGTTTATAAACTTCCATAAATATTAATTGATATTTAATAAGGTAGGCAAACACAAGGGAAAGTATTGTTTTGGCCAACTCCTACACAGCGATCCCAGCGAAGCGTGAAAGAGTTTGTGTAACTTTCCTCGAGGGTTAAGAGCAGGTCACGGAAGGTCCTTTTTCCTGGCCGGTGTCCCAGCTTTTTAAGCTATAAGGGAACATAGGAGGCTCCTGGGAATTTAACCCAAATACCTGCTGTCTGCAGGGTGAAACTACTCGGTCGCACAGAGCGAAGCGCAGAGCCTGGGGCGCGGGCATCGCCGCCCCTCGCTCCGCTCGCTGCCCCGCAGCCAGCCCCAGCCGGGGCTTTCCAGGGGGATTAGGCTGGAAAGGGGGTGACTGTTTTGTCAGATGGGAAGTCTGATGAGATAATCACGGCCGTTAATTGATATGCTTTCCCACATAACTTGACAGTTCAAACAGGTGGTGAATAGCCCGTACGCTAATTCACATTGGGCGGTTGTCCCGTGCCTGGGCTCTGACTCGAGCAGATAAAATGACACAGAAATAGGTCAGTGTGGAAAAAGGAAAAGCTCTGCGCTCGCCCGTGTTCCTCGATTCCCACCAACCCTACTCTGTAATACAAGTCCCTTACAGGGCTTCTTTACATAATCGGTACTACCAAAGGGTGGAGCAAAATTCAAGGGAATGTGTTTCCTCTGTTGATTTTTGGTGACTTGCTGAGATTTTGCTGCCAGGTCCAGAAAAGGAATCGTAAAAATATTTTTTAGTTTTCTCATTCTCCTATCATGCATGGGCTGATTCATGGATTTGCACTGAGACTTAGATGAAAAATCAATGTCAAATGGAATGGAGGCTGATATTACAAAATTAAGAGCTAAGATTTTCTGGCCGTAGAGCTATACTCGGAGTCAGTCTGTTAGGGAGGCATGGACTCGCAGCGAGTTGGTGGGCAGGGGGGTTCAGATACAGGCCCACTTCTCGCCAGCTCCTCTCCCTGCAATATGGGAACGCTTCTGATCCCACTCCGCGCCCGGGCCATCATTCGACTCCACCTTGCTGCTGGCGAGGTCAAGCTTCCGAGACCACCGCTCCCCAGGATGTTTCATTAGTCTTCTACATGAGGAAATAGCCAGTTCTTTAGAGAAACATCTCCTCTCAACCAGCAGCTGGAATGCAAGGTTTCCATTTCATTTTTAAGTAAAGAGATGCAACATCTATTCTGATTGCTCGTGATTTCAGTCTATTCCTGTGATTTTTCCTATTTGTTCAGGTGGGGGTAGCATAGCGCAGTTGCTGGCTGGCCCGCTGAAATGCCCTTTCAGAGTCATTCCTCAAGCAGCGATGGCAGCCAGGACCCTTCTCGCTGCAACGTGCAGAATAATGGGCGTGAAGGGGAAATTAGATCAGTTTGAAGAATATGACGGCTCCTGAGCACCAAAGAAAAGTTGGAGATTTTACGGAATTTGGGGTAGAGTTATTTTTTTCTCTCAGTTTGCCTTTCTTTCTTCTTTTCTATTTCCTTTTTTGGGGGGAGGAGTGTCCTCATCGTTCAACCAGATGCACTTCTCAACGGATGAGCGTCGCTCCAAGTTGCACCTCCTTTGGAAGGCGCTTGGCATCCAGAAGCAAACCCCGACCACAGAGCTAAACATCGCTGCCGGTATTCAAATTGCAGACAAAGACAGCTTTACAATAGTTGCCTGTCTGTATCGAGTTCACCAGTTTTAATTACAACACCCCACAGTGGAAATTTCACAAAACATTTTATCCGTGCGTAAAATTTAATTAAACAAACAGACCCCTAAAGAAAGCATTACATTTGTCACAGCAAAAGCTGTGGCAAAGCAGGGTATTTCCTGCTCTTACACATGGGTTATGTCTCAGGATTGACAGGGGTTACCTTTGATGCAATGCAGATGGAAAATCAAAATGTAGGGATTAATCCCTCTTTCGCCAGATTATGCAGAAGCGTGAGCAGGTGGCAGGGGAGGCCGAGCCCTTTCCATTTCTCATTATGTCGCAGCGCTGATGTCTGCGGCGCCGGCCAAGCCTCTGGCGAGTGTGTTATGTGATATAATTGTAAGATGGAAAACAGTGAGGGAACTTCTTCTTTTGTGTTTCAAAGGCCACGATGGCATCTTTATTTGATAAAGGAATTGGATTATGTCTAATCCCCACACTTGGAGACGTTTTATTACTTAGAAAACACTTTCCTAAAAGCATCTTCGCCGCCGCAAGTGGGGCGTAAAATATCACTTGTGGGAGAGCCGAGGCCAAGTTTTCCAGGGATGAAGAGAAATCCTTGGTTCCTTTCTTTGGGGGGGCTGGGTTCAGATTTAAGGAATCTTTGATTAAGTCTCAGTTCTAAAAGCAGAAGCCAGGCTGTGCCTTTTAATGAGCATCTGATTAAGAGCCCAAAGCTGGAGCCACCCAGCTTGTTAGCCAGGTGCTTAGATCAGTTTATGCTCTGATTCAGGATATTGTGTAGGAATTTAGATTCTTTCATAATGAATAATACATACATGAAATGTGAGCTCTGTAAATTTAGGGAAACGAGCTGTCAAGCTACCCAAGGAGTACAAATGAAAAGGCGAATGCCATGAACACAACACAGCGTATATTGTCTCGGGAACTTCCTTTGGCACCGGCGGTGGGACACACTTCGCAGATCAAAATAAAAGCTCAAAGGGGAGAAGAGGAATGGCGTGGCCAGAGAGCGTTCAGTGGTTTAGATCATTTGTAATGCCGTGGTGGGCCCGTAAGCCGGGAGCTGTGAACACTCCTGGAACTCGGGAGGCTTGTGCGGGCTTTTCAGGGGGACGTGGTTCAAACAGTACCAAGTTCCCCAAAACACGCTCAGCAAACTTGACCGGAGCTGCAGGTCGGGTCCCTCTTTGGTCCCTGAGTTTTTATATTCTCCGTGTCCTATAGCAGTAGCAGCACTTCCAAGTGCTGTCTCATTTCGGTAGTCAAAGTTCCCGAGCAAAGATATCTGCCGAGTTCGTTACTCGTGCAGATCGGCCGTGTTGGGAGGAGAAGCCTCCCTCACCCCAGTGAGCTCCAGCCTTTTAAACCCAGGTAATCCCTTCCCTGGAGCCAGGCGTTGTGCCGCTGAAACCAAACCCCCCTGACCCCGAGCAGGCATTTATCACTACCTGAGGGCTGGGCAAGGTTCACTGAACTTCAAGCAAGGCTGGGACGGGGTGGGGAGCTGGGAGAAACTCTCTTGTTTCATCTAGGGTCGGTGTTGAGTTTTGAAGCTTTTTTGGCCAGCAAGCCGAGCAGTGTGAAGCTTGGAAAAGGAAAGGTCTGGTGGGAAAAGCTGCCCCAAGCCGGGGCTCTGCCTGGCGAACATGCCTGGCTCAGCTCCCTTCTGCTACGCTCGCGCTCGGATCTGCCCAAATGCTCTCCTTGGCTCCGGAGAGCTGGATCGAGACCTTCTCATCTCTCTTCTTCCATTTCCTCATAATTAAAATTAGTCTAGTGATCCTTATCTCCGGATTTTAGAATCGCTCTGGGTTCCCCACCCTCCCCCCTGCCTTTAAATTTCCTTTAAACATCAGTTGCGTTGCCGAATTGAAAGCGCCGCTCTAATTGCGAGACATGGTTGCTGTCCGCTCCTCGCCAAGCCTGCGCTCGGCGGGCTTCAGCGGGCAGCGGGGATCTTGCTTGTTTGGGAAAAAGGTCAGCTTTCTCCCAGGAGATGAATTTTATAATTCCACTGGAGGGATCCGTTTTGGGGTGGGACGTGGGGGTGCGTGCATGTGTCTGCGTACCGTGCTGATAGCTCCTGTGTTGGAAATCCTCCTCCTTGTTTCTCTGCTACTCGTAAAATCTTACTTGAAAGCTTGCGGGAAAAAATTTTTTTTAAATGCACCTGTGAAGAAAGAATTTGTTTCCCAAAAATACTGAAGTTTAGAACTTCAGAAGAATGTCATGTCTTAGAGGTTGGTCCCAGCAATGCTCTGTTCTAGGAAACTTTAGGGGACTTTTCTTGTAAAAAGGACTTGCAGAAATGCTGTGCGTGGAGATGTTTCGGCACGGCTCTCATCTCTGAACGTGGTGCCGTCTCTGGAGGAGGCGCGTTCGTTTGTAAAACACAAACACGTTTCTCCACTGGCAATGAGCTAGTTTAGCTCTTTTTCCATGTAACTGGTTCGCACGTGTGTCGTGCTGGTGAAACGCTTTCCTTGAAGCAGAGAAGGTGGCCGGGAGCTGGGCTGAGCACAGCGAGCAGCGGTCACACCGGCGGACTCGGCTCTTACCTCTCTTTGGCTCTGCAGGTGCTGGTTCATCACTGTGGTTCAGAGCATCCCAGTGGCCTTTCCCTTGTGAGGTTCCTGGGTCCCTTTTTAGAGGGGCTTTACGGGATTATAACAGGCGGGCTGGAGCCTTAGCTTTGGCTCTAGAAGGCAGTATGGGGATACCCACAGACATTCCTTGTGCATCACATGGGGAGGCTCCGAGGGGGGAAGGTGGGTTCCCCCAGGCTCCAGAGGAGGCACAAAACCAGGGCTGTGGGTAGCTGTTTAAGAGGGGACCCGTTTCTTTTCATCAACTTGCTCTTCAATTTGTGTTTGCCTAGGGAATATCCTACATCGTCATCTCCTCCTGCTACACGTGGTGGGGTTAGGAGGGAGCATCGCCAAGCGCCGTGCAGCCGGAGCATCCCTCGCCCCAAGGTGGTCGCGGTGATTTGCCGCGGGGGCCTGGGGCAGAGGTGGGGCCCGAGCCCTTCTTTCCAGTGCTTGGACCTAAAAGCTTTTCTTCTGCTCTCCTGAGCTCGCTGCCTGCCCGCATGGGAGATGCATAGCCTTCTCCTGACTGACCGGTGGCCAAAAGCAGAGAAGCATTTTATTCCAGAGGCTGGTATTTCACTATACAAGCGCTTTTGAAATAAGGAAAAATGGGTGGAAATTGCAGTGGGCTTAGCAGACAAAATTGAGCAGTTGACTGTGGCAAGGCACACAGTACTTAAATGCAAGAGCTGATCTAATCGTTGTTCTCGAGGAAGCTTTTTGCTGCATTTTAGCACACAAAGCTTTTCGTTTTCTCTTTTGTGGCTTGAGCTGCTATTTAAGAAAGCAAAAATCAATAAACCTTTCCAGCTTTCAATCTTTTGCCCCAAAAGGTGTTTTTTTGGGTAGTGTTTTGTCATTCATAAGCTGTGGCGACAAATCCTTGACATCATTCGTGGATAATATCGATCAGCTCTTCCGTTGCGCCAAAGGACAAATAGAAATCATTTATCTGTCTGGACTCCAAAACAGCAAAAGACAAAGGGCTCTGCCAGCCACCCATGACAATCAGCAGCTGAAGGTATTAGCAGGGGGTCAAGTTCAGAGGTCAGCGGTCAAACAGGTTGTCATCAGTTTCTCACAGCTATCAGAGTGGAAAAACCCAGCTGGTTCTTATTAGCCAAATCCGGGGAGGCTGGCGGCAGTGGGTGCTTGGTGGCTCGGGATGCATCTGCTCCAGGGTGCTGCCATGGGGAACGGGGCCACCGCCATTCCTTTCCGAACAGAAGGATGCCTTGTAGGTTTGTTTTCGTTTATTGTTAATATGGGGTCTTAACTCCACCTTCACTCTGCTGGGACTAAGGGCCAGGCCCAGACAAACCTTGAGAAGCTGCAGTTTTTCACAATCTTGCCAAAGCTGGTGTTGCCCAGGGCATTTCCAGGATCCGTTTGGTTTGATGTTGTCAAATGATTTTGTTCCGCCTTCTGCACCTGTTTTGGGACCAGCCTCTTCTTGAGCAGAGGGTCCTAAAGCTGCTGCTTCAAATCTGTCTTCCACGAAGGTCTCTGCAAAAGCCAGGAAGGCAAAAGCTTTGAGATCACTGAGCGAGGTGCTGCATCCCAGCTGTCTTTTATCAGGTGTATGTACGTACCACGTTGAGGGAAAATATTGATTCTACCTACGTATCCGTGTTCTCCACCGTCAGTGCCACCAAATTAGAATTAACAAGCGTTTCCACCAAGCTAAAATGTGATGCTTTGTGAACTCGGTCCCCACAGGGAGAGCTTCCCTGGTCATATTCCCCCAGAGCTACGAGCAAGGCACTGCCAGCGCCATGCTGCTGCTGCACATGCAAAATCTTCTAGCCCTTGTGTCAGTACGGAGCCTCGGGTCTACGAGGTCTCTAAGCAGCAGAAAAAAAGCAGCTAAAGAAAACTGACTGCCTCTTTGTATTTATCTGCAATTAAAATAGACAGCTATATGGTCCTCCTTTCTCCAACCCTGTAAAAAATGTGGGCTGCTCTGAGTTTTTTTTGGGAAACCTTTGATCCATCATTGAGCCAGGATGGCACAAGCTAGAGAAATCCCTTGGGAAGCCAAAGGGGAAGGCTCCCGCCAGAGCTGCTTGTCTGATCCACCCGTTGGCTTTCCATAAACATGGTTGCTTAGGATTTCCATCAGTCAGCGGGCACTTCAGCCAAAATTACTGGAGCAAAGGGAAGAGGCCATAGGCAGTAAGTAAGGGCAGATCGAATATCAGCATGATCACCATTTCCGAGAGCTCGCCCGCCTGCCTTCCCCGCGCTGCAGGGGCACGGTAAGGCTGTACGCCAGGGATGCCGGCTCCAGCCCGCAGCACTGAGCGTCACAGCTCTCCATAAGGAAGGCGCTAGAGTCAGGCAAGGGGCTGCAAAGAGTTCTACATGTGTGTCTGTACACCCGACTTAAAAAACAGGTGTAGCGAAGGATTGCGTGAATATTTCTTGTTGGTATGTACTCTTCAATAGCGGCTGCCCTTTTTCCACGTTCTGAATGCTTTCATCAGCTCTCTCCCTATCTCCATCTCACCACAGTTATTCTCAACGTTTTTATTTTAAAGGGGCTGGCAAACAGAGATTCATCTCGTATTTAACCACGAGCGCCTCGGTGGAGTTTCACTTGGAGATCATGCTCACGCAGTATTGACAACTGGTCCAGGCAGCCTGGAGAGAAACACACTGTACACACACTTGGAGGTACACTTTATTTAAACTGTGACAAGTTTTCTTCTATTCATCAACAACTAGTTGAGTCAACGGAGATTTTCTTACAGGTAAATGGGCATCTTATAGTGCTATAACAAGGCGCTCTCTTTGCATTTTAGATAGATAGCTGGGGAAGTACTTGTGCAAACATAAACTCCCACTGGGTAAATAAGCCGGGTACACGATGCTGGGAGCCAGCATTGCTCCTTCACACTACAAAGTCGATGTGGTAAATGTAGCACTTTGCTTAAATTTCTTCTCGTAGATAGAAATTCTCCCTTTTATTTTATTTTATTCTCCCAAGGACACTGTCAAGGTCACCACGAATCCTGATGCTCCAAAGAGTGTATCAGGGATACAAACCCATTTCACCAGGCTATTGTTGTATGTATCCTCCTGTGCATCCAACTTCATTTCCACTTCAATTTTATCAACCTTCCGCTGGAGACTCAAGGAGATAGGAAACAAGTACTGACACGAATTAGCCCGGAGATTGACTGATATAGCTCAGCCCAGGGAATCCTGGGTAAAACCTTCTCTGGGTTCTTTCTCTCTTGCTCTCTGTCTTTTTTTTTTTTCCTTTTTTTCTTCCCCTTTTTTAATCCACTACAACTGTCTTTGTCAGTCACCTGTCAGAGATGTCACCAGTCCTGTCCAGGATGACAGACAGGGCGGGAAGGCTTTTGATGGGGTAATTTGCCAAAAATACCCAATGCGGCGTATTAAAGATGGCAGCGGGTGGCAAAGGCTCTAGGGGAGCGATCACCATTAGGCAGCTGCGGGTAGAAACAGCTTTCTCACTCAAAACTGCTGTCAACCCCAAAGGCGCTCACCCCTTTGCTTTGGGGAACGCATGGGAGAGCTCCCCTGCCTTTTGGGAAATCCTTGCTCTGTCCGTCGATGCTCTGGGGACCTCTCGGTGTAGGCAGGGTCAGCTGGGATGATATCCTGACCTCCTCTTCCCCACCAGCCCCACTCTTGCAGCCCGTCACCCCTCGCCACGGGGCTTGGGGTGCTGTGAAGCCTCTGGGATGAGTAAGGGCAGTAGAAAATGCTCTCGGTGATGCATTGCCAATGCCCAATGCCATAAACAGGCTGCTGCGGCGTTTCCTCCTGTCCGCTGCACAAAACGAGCTTTGCGGTAGAGTATCAGCCGATGCTGGTGGTGTTTACAGGTTTTAATTGTGCTCTGCAGCTCGGCAGCAAGGGTCCCGGTAAAGGCAGGGGGTTATTTCACTGCGTCCGATCGGCACTCGAAGCGGGGAGCGCCCAGCTCGAGCGCGGTGTGGAGAGACGTGGCTCCCATGCAGGGCGGGACGGGGATGCTGGAGCAGCGTGGGGCTCCGCTGCCTGCCCTCTCTGCAAACTTTAGCCCCTCTCCTTCCTCAGAGTGGAGCAGTAGGAAATTTATGCCCTTTGGGTTCAAAAAAGGCTCCTAGAGGAAAAGAGAAAGGAGAGAGAGAAAGAGAATGAAAATGATTTTAATTTTTTTTTGGCGTAGAAATGAAGCTGATATTGAAAGTGAGTAAATTTTAATGAAACGGTGCAAAAATGACATCATTTACTCAGAAATCATTAATTTGTCAGCATTAATATTTCAGCTACAACATTGCCTGTCATTCTGTGCCAGCAATGACTGATAAATCTATAAAAGTGTGCTGCTAATTTACTGAATATTTATGTGCAGTGTCATTTGCAGAGTAGGATTTGAATTTATTTCACTCAGTATTCAGCTGGAGAACATTTCTAGCAAACCTAAAATGAACAGCACCAGGCTGTGCAAAGTAAAGCTGGCAAAACTTCTTAAATAACATTTTAAAGGGAGAGGAGCCCTGGCAGGAGGCTGCGGCGTTTCCCTCTGACGAGGCTCTTCCGAGACCGGGTCCCAGCAAACACCGCGCGGGTGGCTTGGGACAGGGCACGGCAGCTGCCAGCCCCAGGGCTGCGCTGACACGTATTTGTCATATCTATAACATTTTTCATCTCCAGATCTCCTTAGAGGTGTCAGCTTATCCATTCCACCTCCCCGGGGAGCGCACACGTGTTGGGAAGGAGCAAATGTTCTCCGAGTAGTAGTTGGGTGGGAATTTGTGTGTCAGTGTGGAAAACGGGTGGAAAGTTTGCAAAGCCGGGGTGGGAAATTTAAAGAAACGGTGGGGCGAGTCGGAGATTTTGGCAAAGTTGTGCAGCTGAGGTGGGTTGGAGCTGGTTTGGATCAACTGTGCCGCAGCAGCTCGGGCTGCCTCTGGTCGAGCCCTGCCTCGTGTGACGTGGGACCATCTGCGGAAGACACTTTGGGTCCCCAGCATGGAGAAGCAAACATCCACGGCAGGCTGGGTTTTTGTGGTGAGGATTATTTTAATCACGCCAGAGCCTTCCTGCAGCTCTCTCTGGAGTCCCTGCAGCTCCGTGGTGTCAGTGCTCTGATCCCTGCAAACCTCCCAGGAGCACCCTGCTCCGGTGGCTGCAGAGGGCTCCGGTGCTTCCCGGGGCCGAAGCGGGACACAGCACAGCCATCAGCTGGGGCGTGTTTTGGGAGAGGGATTTCTTTGGATGGATAGCTCGGTCACAGAAAAAGGTGATTCTGGGATGACAGAACGCGTTTTGAAGTTCAGGCTGAGTTTGGCTAGTGCTGTCAGGCAGCAAGAAATAAGAAACGAATTTTTCAGTGGTATGCAAATAAAGTTTCCCTTTGGCAATTTGAAACTGGATTTTTTTTTTTTAGTTTTCTGTTTTGAAATTTTGTGTTGGGACCAAATTTATCAATGGTGTTTTCACCTTTGACGTTACAGATTTTTTTAATGAAGTAGGAAGTTTCATTTCGAGTTGAATAGAGGGGTGTTGGGTGGGGGTTTTTTGGCAAAACCAAACATTTGTCAGGACCAGAGGGCTCTTCCCTGTGAGTCATAGAACAAAAAGTGCTGCGGCCTTAACCTCTGAAGTTTAGATGTGAAACACTGACGGGGAGGCAGAGGAGAGAGGAAGGACTTCCCAGGACTCCCGCGAGACTGCGAGGTGGCCAGTGCCCTGTGCGTGTTCTCCAGGCGCTGGCCCCACCGTGCGTCCCCGTGGCTGAAGGTGCCAGTGGCCACTCCTGATTCTTGCACCAGCTCCCAGGCAGGAGTGGTGCAGCCGGGCCGCCGAAGAGCACGTGATGGGCTGGGTTATTTACACCCCAGCATCATCTCGGGTTCGCCCTGAGCGTGAGGAACCTCCTGAACGTGAGAGCTGAGCGCTGCTCACCAAGGGCCATCCGTTAGGCTGAAGACCACAGGAACTGCTGGTAATTAACGGGCATATTAATCCAGTAGAACACGATAGCCTTATTATAGTCACATTTTTCACTTTCACCAGAATAATATCATATTATATTAATATTTATTTCTCGCTAATGGGCTGTGAAATGAGCTGGGTGATGGTCATGGTGGGATGTGGTGTTGGAGGGCGGGAGCAGTGGGGCAGGGGGACGTGTCGTGGAGAGCCTGTTGCCTCCCGGTAGCCTCGGGATCCCCGGGGCTTCGGAACCAAACGCGTCTGCCCATGCTGGCATGGCCCGTGCCCCTTGCCTCTTCTCTCTTACCCAGGTGTTGGAAATGTTGTGGTCGGTGGGAAATCGTGGTGCCACCGGCGCCAGCCTGGCCTGGTGCCGGCTGTTTGCACCGTGCCTTCTGCCCCTGCTTGCTTTCAAGGTGCAGGGAGAGGGAGCGCAGCTTAGGATAAAAAGACAAGCTGGACGATGCAGACCCTTCAGGTCTGGCAGATTTGGGCATGGCTGTCAACAAGATGGAGATTTACTTTAAAGAAGGGGAAAAAAAAAATCTTGCTTACACTTTGCCACTTGCATCTATTACTCTGGAAAATAAGGATGGCATGAGAGCAAGGAATAAATCCCTTCTAAAAATATATTGGGTGAATGCATTAATTTTCTGTGGCACGTGAATGAGGGTAGGAGAATGAATTTTAAGCTTGATTCATTCTCCAAAACGAATCTTAAGCCTTTTAATTGTTGAGTGTTGGCATAAAAACATATTATTTATGAAGCTGTGGCTTGGTTCTACATGGCCCCTATGCCTTTTTTCTTCTTTTAAAGCAAATCTCATTTATTTCTTCCTAAAAGGTGCTCTAGAATCTAATATGAGCATTATGAATATTTAATTTGCAGAGCAGGGTTTACACAATACCAGAGCGGATGGCGGCTCGGCCAGTCCCTGTGCAACAAGCCTGGTTTGGAGCTCCAGCAGATGATCTCCTCAAGTAGATCGTTGCCTTTCTGCTCCGCTTGGTTCATATCTACCAAAACTCATCATTTACTGCCTATCTCGGGCTGCTTCATTCCCGCGGCACCTGTGTCTATAAAATTCATGTGTGTCGCAATAGGCAAAAGAAGCGCAGGAGGCACTGGGGAGACCCTGCAGTCGTAGAATTTTATTGGCTTTCTTAAAGGTAATATGATAATACAATAAAAACATTTCACAGGAGAGGAAAACTCTTAGTCTTCAGCTTAATCATTAGTAAGAAATTATTTCCTACAGTGTTAAAGATCTAATTGGTCTAATCAAAAGGCAAATTAATTATGGCTCATTTGAAGAAATCTGCATGTGTCCTAGCTTTTGTGCGGAGGCTGCACGTAGGAGACATGGTGTTCCCGAAGCTGGTGAAGCCGGAGGCTGGGAATGCTGTCCCCTGCAGCACGAGGTGTATTCCCTCAGAAGGAACTTAGTGCTGGCTGGGGCATGGGAAAAAGACAATCATTTTATTTATTTGTTTTAAAACCTGCAACACTCAGATTTTGCCCGTCACTGTTTGAAATTTCCCTCTGACACCAAAGGAATGGGTTTGTGCTATTAGACCAGACAGCCCCCCTCCCATATCCACACCAGACCAAACCCCTTTTCTTCTGGGAAAATGGTTTGGTTGGGTTTTTTTTTCCCCCATTTATAAGGTCTGTGTTTTTTTAACAGGGCAAGGAGCATTTTTCTGTATGGCAGCCTGACTTTTTGCAAACCCCTGAAAATCTGTCCCTTTTCTCTTCTGTAAAATCACAATCCCTATGCCACTGGATGGGCTGGGAGACAAAATTCATAAATAGTTCAAATCGAAGGATGCTCTGAGATGTTAAGGTGGACTGTTCTGGACCCGTGCCTGCTGTCATGGTTTATGTAGGTTTATCTCCTGTCCGTACGCTGCAGGGGAGGGTAAGGCACATGCCAGCCTCAGACACCACTCTCCGCCAGCTCACGAACCTCCAAGCTTTATTTTATTAAAAATATATTGAACCTTTTACGCCAACAAGTTCCCACATAACACCAACCTGCATCCATGCCTCATTAGTCCCAATTTTCTCTAACAGAGTAGATAGTAAACGATCTGACCCTCAAATATACAGCAAAAGCACTTTTCAAAGGCATTTCTGGCATCCTGGGCCCTGCTCCGTCGCTGCCCCTCGCTCGGCACGCTGCTGCTGGTCATATGCTGACGCAAAGCAATTGCTGGGCAGCTGCTGCGCTGGGGCGCGCGTTTCCGATAAGAGGGTTTCTGTACTCCCGCGCCGGCTAAATATTTACCGCTGCTGCATCACGCTGTGTTTTGCACCCACGCCGTTGCCAGCTGGGTGCCGGTGCCTCGACGCTTGCATGGTGGTGAGCGTTAATGCCCCCCCAGGCTCGGGCAGGGACCCCCAGCATCGCTGCTGCCTTCGCTGCCCTCCCTCCCAGCACCGGGTCTGGCTGAGCATCTCCTCCCGCCGGGGCTTTCCCACCCGCAGCCTCCTTTGTGCTTCCTCCTGCTCAGCCCAGCCCCAGCTAAAATGTTTTTCCTTCCGAGGCATTCCCCGCATTAAGCTCAACCAGCCCAAATTGTCTCACCTTTCCCCCCCTCTCTGATAAATGCTCCCTCTGCAGTTAATGTAACCTCCCCGAACGTCCTTCATTTGTCAAAGATCGCAGCCTTTTACGGTGGGTCATTATTTCACGAGGAATTCGAACAGAAATATTTCCAGTCCACACCAAGCGATCTATTTCGCTTCCCCACCCACCACATTAGCCTCTGAATACTCTCATTATACCATTACTAATTAGAAATTCTCTCAAATTGGCGGCTGCATTAAAAAAAAAGACAGTGTGCTGAGCATATGGCATAATATCCTATTAATGAACACTCTAAATTCAAACTCAGGTCAGCTGCTCATTTCTTGCCCATGACACCCAGGCAAGGGGGGGGTAAAGCAAGCTTTTTTTTTTTTTTTTTCTAAAATGCATAATACTGAATGCTAGGGATGCAGCAATGCCTTAGGTGGATGCTTTCTTTTATTTGGCTAGTTGTTTTGGTAGAGTTGTAACAAAAAAAACCCAAAACAATTTAAAAATGCATATATATATATATATATATACATAAACCCATAGCGGAAGCTAGTGACTTGCTCGCCGGTGCTTGCCTGCATGTTGTGATGTTGCCTCCTTTAAACAACAGCAGAACAGGCCACATGCACTACCAAAATAACTTATATCATCGCGATCAAGATGAATGTCGTTTGAGGTTGTGTATTGTCCTGCTGGCATCAATGTCTTCAGTGTAGAGATGTGGGTAAGGAGAGGAACTGCAGCACACACATTTTTTTTTTCCTTTTTAGTTAAGTGGGCTAATTGTACCAGACACTCGCGCCGTGTGAGTGACTTTTTGGGTTGACCTCACCTTGTCCCTAATTGGCAGAGGCTGAACCAAGGTAGGTATGAGCCAGCGCTGCTGCCCGCAGAGCCCGAGGAGATCGCTCCTCAGCATCAGCTGTGGTGGTCCTGGGGGGTCATTGCAGCAAAGGGGTGTCTGGGGGTCTGCCCGGGTGGCTCTAGGGCAGCTCGGCAGCGGGGAGAGGGCACCCACGGCCGCTGCATCCCCACGGTCCTGCCAAGGTCTGGGGAGCGTGCAAGCCCGGCGGCTCGCTGTGAGTTGCTCTAGTTGCATTTCTTCGGCTTGGTGGAAATCTGCCAGCGAGTGGGAGGGCTGGGTGCGAGCGTACATGTGTTTCTGGAGACAGGGAAAGGTTACCTGCCTTTCTGAGGATTATTTTATTATTTTTTTAATACCGTGAAATTTGCAACACAGTAAAATAGCAAATTTTTCTACCTTCTTCTCTGGGCAGACGAGCTGTCAGGGCTTTAGGTCTCATCAGCCCTGTCATCACTGAGGTTTATAAAACTACCAAATGATATTATGTCAGCTGATTCTTTAATGGGATAATCATTAGCCAAGACCTGAGTAAGGTTTTTTTGCCATCACTAATTTCACCTCAAGGTGAACGCACAGCCAAAACCCTCCGGCGTGGTGTTCGCTGTGATGTATGTAGTTGCTTCGCTCCGTGCCGTTGCGCCAATTCCTGCTCCTTCTTCCGGGACGCACCGTGTGCCCTCTGTCCCTGGATGGTGTTTGTCACAGCGGGGTAAGTCACAGCGTGAAGGTTCTGACCGTCAGCCCTTGCAGAGAGACTTCAACGGGTGTCACAGGGCTTCTGGCTCCAGCCCGGAAAGCCCCGGCTGCAATCTCAGCTCCGCGGTTGCCTGCACACCCTCCGTTTATCCGGGGCATCGGCAGCACAGGATGCGCGAGGGTGACGGCTGCATTGTGCTATTTGACCTTTCAGTAAAAATTGAAAAAGTTTTGGCTTTTCAACAAAGTGAAACTTTTCTGTTGAAAACAAATATTTTGCCTCATCAAGAATCCAATTTTCTGTCAAAACAGTTTTCATTAAATATTTCCAAGCAGCCCCGGGTTAGTATTGATTTAAACTGTTACAAGAGAGAGAAGAATGAGGCTTTGTCTCTACAAAGATCATGTTTGCCCACCAATTAAAATTACAGTAGAAGTGAGTAATCGCTGCCGCCTCCAAAGGAGGATTGTTTAACGAAACACATAGTAATTATCCACGTTAGTTTGCATAGTCCCATGTCACGTCCTGGCGAGCGGTCAGGACCCGGGCACCGAGCAGTGGGAGCAGGCAGCGGGACTGAGAAATGTGCAGAGCTGCGGGAAGGGATGCCGAGGAATGGAGGTCTTCCCCTCCTGGGAGGGGACCTGGGGGAAGACCTGGCCTTCGCGCTTTTATTGCCTGCTTGATTTTCCAAGCGTTCAGGAGCTCCCATGCCTCTCGCCCCCTGTCTCCGTGCTGCTGTTGCTGTGATTTCAAGGACTGCGTTCTGTGGGACAGTATTTGGGCTGAGAAACACATTGTGGCTCATGGCAGTGGATGGGCTGGATGCTCCTCGGCAAGTGCAAAGCTCCGGTCCCAGCCTCGTGTTGTGTTGCTGTACTGCTCGTTAAGGCTTTTCCCAGAAAATGCACGTGTCGTCCTATAAAAGTTGAAGTGAGGCATGCAATTGTCGGTGCGAGGGAGCTTCCTGGTGCTGTATTGGGGAACGGGGAGCAGGGCGGGTGACAGGCATTGGGATCACTCAGCCTGGGGAGGGTAAAGGGGGCTGGGAGAGGCGAGGGAGAGCGGGAGAGGGTCTGGAGCTGGATCCGTCCCTTCCAGCCAAGTCGGTCTCGCGTTCTGAGGGTTAAAGCCAAGATGAGCGCTGTGCATCCCAGGAAGAATTGAGGTTTTATTTCATCGGCACCGGGGTCATTCCTGATTTAATTATGTAAAAATTAATGTGAACTTCTTTCTTGGTACGTATAGGCCATCCATGGAAATTGAATTGGGTGAAATGCTGGTTAAGCTAATCACTTGCAAGTCATTATGATGGCTAAGCACAGGGATGTTGTAATCTGTTGGGACTTCTCAAAGACCTGATTGAAGACCAAGTTTAAGACCCACAGGTTTAATCAGAGGGGATCAACGATGTTGCGCTGACATGATTTTTCCCCTTAGCAAGGAGCTCCAAACCATTTCTTCCCCGTATAAGAATCCATGTCGCAAGTCCGAAGGGCTTCTTGCACGCTTCCCAAACCCTTCCTGACCCAGCAGCTGTGGACAGAGAGCTGTGTCAGCTCTCAGGCTAATGATGAGCTCCAGGGTTTTGCTAGCCAGAAGCGCCCACGCCGCAGCACAGCACAAGACGCTCAGATCTTTAAATCCCGAGAGGACCTACAGATTATCTAATCTCTCTTAAAGTATCACAAATGTTTACGTAATTTCCTCGTGATGATGTATTTTGAGACTAGTAGCCTATATTATACCACAGGGTGGGTGTTAGGCAGCCTTGGCTTGAATAAGAGATAGCGAGAGGTGGGAATCCATCCTTCTCATCGTGCGTTGTTTGAATGCTTTGCTGATCGCACTGTTCATAATCTATACCTCCGTTTCTCATATGAATTTGCCTAGTGTGGGCTGCTAGCTATAGGTTCCCGCCATGGCTTTCTCTGCTGCAGGAAAGAGGCCTCGGTATTGGTATTTTTCCCTTGTGAATCTGAGTATATATATCTCGTCCTTAAGAAATAACTCGCGCCCTAGGACTATCACTAGTTAGCCCAACGAGTGTATGTATTGGTGCAATAGCCACGCTGCAGAGAGTGAAAAATAGATGTTTATGACCTAGTTCAACATTTTTTACCTACTGTCTTTTACTGACACCTCGACCCCCTGTGCCCTTCGTATTCCCAGGTCCAAGGTCCCTGCATCGGTGGCGGGGCTGCCTGCCTGCCTCCCCAGACGCTTGCCAATGCTGTCTGCAGTCGTGTCGCCGTAAAAATGTACAGTGAATTACTGCGTGTACAGGGAGGAAGGATGTTTAATGCAAAGAGGAGGGGAGGAAAAGCTGCGTCATGATATTGTACACAGGCATTCATAAAGAGTGTAATCCCTGGGAAAAATCCTAGCCCTAATCGTGAAGCAGCCTTTCTTCCCTGCGAGCGGAGGGGCTGCAGGTGAAGGCAGCGCATTCGCACCCAGCTCCCCGCTCCTGCTAATAAAGGGGCTTCTGCCAGGGATTCCGTTCCCACGTCCTCCGGTGGAAATTAGCCATTTTAAGATAATAACAATAATCGGATTAAAAATGCTATTGAATCACGTGGGATCTGTACTCTGCAAGGTGGTTCAGCTTGATGGGGCTTGGCTGGGACTCCAGCAGCACCCTCGTGGCGATGCTGTCGCGGGCAGGTCACTGCCCGAGCACCAGCCGCCGCGGCCAGCGTCTGAACGAAGGCAGGGCATTGATGGCGATGGAGTTTTGCTCCTGCCTCCGGACGTAGGTACCTACTCACTGGCCTGATCTGCTTTTTTTTTTTCCTGAAGGGCTAAGCTGTTTGTTCAAAGACCCCGCTGAGCACATTTTACTGCTGAAAGGAAGGGTCTGCGATTTAATCACTTTATAGATTTAGGAGCCTTACGTTAGCGCATCTTCCCCTGTTATTGCGCCTATGTTACATGCGTAAACATATACATGCAGACTTGTACGCGTACACCTGCGGGTGCATTTTCAGTGCAGGCAGGGCTCGTTTGAGCCCTGTGGGGATGGGGCTGCAGTCCTGCAGTTTGCTGCTCTGCTGGGGCTCCACGGAGAAGCCCGGCCGGGGGCTTGTGGGGCGTGAGCCTGGCTGGGGTCTTGCAGGGTATCTTGAGAGCTTAACCTTACTCCTGCAAGTCATTAACCGTCTTTAATCTGGGCCTCAGATTTATAACGGTTTTTATACATTTTAAAGGAATAAAAACTTCAAATCAATATGTAGAAGTGCATGAACAGCTTGCAGAGCGTTTTATCCATCTGTTCCCTAATACTAAAAATGACCACCTTTGTAGGTGCCTGGAGGGTGCTGGGCCAGAGCTGCTTCCCAGGCTTTGTCAGGAGACAGCTGATGTCCATATCAAATCAAGATGCTTGTTGTAATGTTCGCAAAAATGTAATTTGATTTGCCTTTGTCAACAAAATCTGTGGAAACATCCCCTGCCTGAATAAATATCCCTGCAGGGTAGCACATGCTTTGTAAATAATTTTCATTGTAACCCCCTCTTCCTAGCAGGGTGGAGAGTTGGGAACATTCATCAAGTCTCACATTAAGAAAATAATTTTCTTGTACCTAATTTGTGCAATAAATAAAGTCCACAATTTCTTGCTTCTGCAGCAAGGAAACGTAAAGAGCTGAGACCAGGGGTTTTAGACACTGGGGTTTTTTTGATGGCCGTTCCTACCTCAGGCTTGGTGGCTCCCCGAGACCCCAGGCCAACAACTCCCCAAGAGTCCGGTGATCTGGGACACGTCATCTTCCAGGCAGTCCAGCACAGAATGACCCAAAGGCATTTTATTTGCCAGGAGGGGGATGAGAGGCTCCTTTGCACTGCACCCCAAATACCAAGAGTCTCCCACCCCTGGCTGCAACCGAGTATCTTGGACGATGCAGAGGCTGGGCAAAGACGTACCCGGCTGCAAGGGCTCTTTGGGCAGGCTCGTCTGCTCCTGCCAGCACGTAACTGGCATGGAGCGAAGGTTATTTTTCAAGTAAGAAACTTGGAGAGATTTGCTTGTTTGCTTGCAACCTGCACTCATGACTGACTGCAGCAGAGGAGGGGGGAGGCTGCTGGGGTTTTTTTTAACCTGAATTATCTCTAGAGGTGGAGCCTTAGCTGTCTGCTTTTTCCTTTTGATATCACTAAAGGCTCATCCAAAAGGAGCTGTAGCAAAAGCACAGCTTTGCTTCCCCTGTCCGTCCCTAGGCTTTGCTACAAAACCCAGCAAAGGCAGCACTCCTCTTTCGATGGCCTCAGTTGCCTCTGGCTCAGGCTCTGGTGGCTGCACCGTGTGCTCTGCACCTCCAGGAGTCACCTTCAGTGTTCCTGCCCCTCGGGCTCGGCTCCCAACCAGCACTGAACGGGCGCATGACAAACCTATAGGACAGGGCTCAATGTCTGGGAAGGAAACATGGAGGGCATGGAAGAGTTTTGGCATCTAATTAGCCGCACCTTGGGTGACCAGACTCTTAAATTCCTGCTTATCGATCCCTTGTCTCGTCGGAGAACTGGAGCACAAGTTTGTCAAGCTGGGGGAATACCAAGATGGGAGGATAGCTTTGTTTTTTCCCTTGTAGAAATGTAAATCTGTTATTTATATATATTTTATGGATGGCATGTTCCTATCCCCAGGCATTTTGCATTGGAATTCAACTCATTGCAAGCCTATTACATGTTCACTAACTATAAACCATCTGATTTATATTCATTAACCAGTAGTAGACAGCAGCAGTGGCATAACTTTAGCACTGGACATGTCTCGGTCGACGGGTGAACTAAATTTCAGTTAATTAAGGTGCCGTAATTGTTGTCCAGTACAAGTGTCTTCAGGGCATTCACTTTGTAAATAATTTTTCACCCTAACCTTTCCTGCATACTTGGTTGCTGCTCTGCAACTTTGTTCAAGCCATAAATTATTAGGAAATCAGCTCTCCTGTGTTTCTGGTAGAAGAAGGTCCCCTTTCTGCTTCTCACCAAAGACAGCAACGGCGTTAATGATTAGCCAAGTGCAACTGGACTGCAGAGAAAGCAGTAGAAGGATTATAACCGAATAAATAACCAAAATAAAATAGGAGGCATCTCGTCTCTGAGAGGGGTGTTTGCTGCGTGGGAGGTTCGGTCCGTGGCCACCGCCAACCCGCGGCCAACTTCAGCTCGCCCTCGCTGGAAGCTTTCGCTCAGAGATAGCAGGAGGAGCTCACGAGGTTGAGCTTCGCCTGCGTGGCTTCAAACCCAGCCTGGAAAGCTCCAGAGGAGAAGCGGAACAAAACCTTAGATGGGTTAAATCTGGTTGCCGAGAAGTTGAAAGTTGAAACATCACAACCCAATTCAGCTCTCAGTTTTCTGGTATGAAGGCTTAGGTCTGCTTCCTGCAAGGTGGAGCTCGTGGCCCAGATTCAGGTGTTGGTGGCTCTTTCCCTGTGAAACCTCCCGAGATCCAGGACAACCTTCCACAGCAGCAGTCCAGAGCGAGCAGGGATGGAGAAACCCCTCTTCCCTCTGTCCCGGGTGACTGAGAGCCCCGAGGTACGCACCGTGCACGTTTGTAGGGACCGTCCTTTCTCCCTGCTCTCTCTAGTAAGGGATCGGAGCCGCTGCCTGCTTCGGGCAGGCGGGTCTGGTGGTGCCTGCAAGGCAAGGCCAGGCTCTGCAACGCCCCGTGGGGTCTGCGGGCCGGGGAGGGTGACGGCTTGTCTAATGGGCGCAAAGCTTGGTAATGAGGAGCTGAGGAGTGATCAGTGTGAGCAAAATAAAAATCCCTGCTGCTCTTGAGTCTGTGCACACCAACCGCCGGGCAGTAATTAGGTGGGAAGCTGGATGTGGAATTGAAACTGTAATTATGAAGAACTGCTAGATGCTACTGTAATGCAGCGTTTAGCTTCCATCTCTGTCACTGCCTTTTTTTTTTTTTTTTTTTTTTTTTTTACTCCCTTTGGATTAATGGCTGCTTTGTTTTGTTTTCTCAAAAGTTCAGATTTGGAGGGGAACCTTGTGGAAAGGGGGATTTCCTCACCTCCCTTTTACACCCAGCAGGTTGGAAGCCAAGATGGAAAGTGCTCTCTTGTACTTGATGTGAAAATTAATACGGGGCAGTTCGCACGGGTGCAAGCAGCACTGAATGGGACGTTGTCCTTTTGTTTTTTGGAAACAGGGCAAAAATGATCCTTTCTGTAGTGCGCTGTAGGTTTGGGCTTCGTGGGTTTGGTTTGTGTTAAAGGTATCTGTCTCCCTGAGTTACGGTTCTCAGGGACTGTCACTTTGGAAATGGTGTTTCTGGTTGGACTGGGAATTGACGTGCAATATTAGCATGCATCCCTTGTGCTCGCTGGTTGTGTTTTAGCAGTGTAGCCTGGCTAAGGGGCAAGATTTTCACCTGCGCTTAAGTAACAGAGCAAAAGCCAAGGCTCCCCTGTATGCTTTCACCCAAGCAATTTAGTACGCGTGTTAAAGATGAGACAGCTTTGCCTGCAGTAGCCTTTTTAGCTGCCCTGTGCGTTAGTAAAGCCTCCCCCTCCGTGGCTCCGGTGAACGCCTGCAGACACCTCTGTAGCGCGTGAAGAGGGGCACTGGAGCTGCTCTGTTTGTCTGCTCAAGTTTCCTATTGATCTGACAGCTCCTTTCCAGACCTGCCCGGCAGCAGACATATGCCAGTCTCTCTGATAGTTCATGTTCACTTATTAATATAAAGATTCAACTTCACATTCGCTGGAGTAAACCTTGCATGATGCCTCTGACAGTAATTCAGTTGTAGCCTCAATCAGATGCTGGATCTCCAGGCCATGGCTATCCCGCTAGCCTTTTCCAATTTTTCACTACACCAGTCATGAATAAATCACCAAAACACATCAGATTGCTGAAAATGGAAATACCAGAGATAGGCACCAGTTCAGTAGTCAAAGAGCATCACCTTCCTGCAGCAAGCACGCATGCTCTGGGCTCCCTTGTCTGCTCGTCACGTCCCGTCCCGTCGTCCGGAGGCCCCCAAATGTCTGCGAACTGCCAGTGTGCATCCTGCGCATCCTCTGTGTTTAAACGCAGATCCCACCGCTTGTGGCTTCTGCCCAGGGAGAGGTGATTTCTGTTCGCTGGACACGTTGCCAGACAAGCCATCAGTAGTACCCAGATGCTCTGAGAGCAGGGTTAGCCCTCTCATGCGTGCTAGAGGCAAGCACTGTTCATTTTCAGTACTTGGTAGCAGAAAAAGCAACAAAATAGTTGGTTTTTCCAGGCTTTTCCCCTGCCCTCAGTGAAATGAATTTTGCAGAAGCCTGCAGTCTCGCAGGCGGGGTGACCGCAGCAGCCCTGAGCCCTGGGCAGGCGGCTGGTCCTGTGCCCGGCTCTCCGGGCAGCCCGCAGGGACAGCTGCTCTCTCCCATCGGTGGGTGCAGCAGGATGGCCCGAGGATCTGTCCTGCCGCTCCCGGTCTCTCCTGGCTCTCCCACTGCCGTTCAGCAGCACCCACTCCCCTTGGAAGCCAGAGGTGCAGAGCGGCTGGGCTGGGCAACAGGAGGCCACTCGCCCTCCGTCGCTCGTAGCCTGAATCCTTAGATCTATCAGTTTGATTTCTGCTGGTCGTCTTTTTTAATTTGTGCTTTTTGCTCTGCTGCGAGCCGGGAGCTTGTCTGCTGGAAACGGAGCAGAGGGAGGTGGGGAGGCCGGGGCAGGCAGCGCTGAGACCCCATCCCAGGTAGCGCAGGCTTATGCCCGCGGGCTTCAATGGGAATCCTAAATGCCACCATTTAGTTACCTACCTGATGCTCCGTCACTCCTGATTTGATTAACCTCTAACCCTTCTCTGTGCACCAACACAACAGAGGCTGAAAGACTGAATGGTGTCTTTTGAAACTTGACCCAAAAGGTGAAATCTTGGTTATGTCCAAATTAATGGGAGCCTTGCCACTGCCGTGCGTAGGGCCGGGGTCTTCTCGCCCTAATCTATCCATTATGAATGTAGGCATGTTGGTGCCTCTCCCAAGCGGCTGAACTCCTCTAGCATTGTTCTGTGAGAACTACAGATAAAAGGAACTAGTATTATTTAAATCACTTCAGGTCAGAAAATCAGCTAGAACTTAAAAAAAAAAAAAAAAAGCCCAAATCACCACTCATAAAATAAATCAATTTCTTTAAAATTAGCCTCCTTAATTTGGACATCAATTCTATTTCTGTAACGTTTGTCCATTTTGCAATTTTGTTTTTTATCTGTGTTGTTATATTAAACCCCCTGCTAATAAAATGTCAAATTAAAAAAAAAATTAGTATCCCTGGTATTGCAGAAAACCAATAAAATAAAACCTTACAAGAGAAGCAAAAGAAAATTTCCATCATTCTCTCCTTAACCGAAATCAAAATTAGAGTGTTATTAGAAATTTCATTAGGATGGAGCAGATTGGTAATGAAATTACATTCCAGCTTTCTACAAACCCAATGTATTAAGTAGGTTTGATCAATGATGTTCACACAATTAATTTTGTCTGATTGCTGAGGATTACTTTATCGACAGTCACATTTCACACTTGTGGGTTTTTTTGTTTCCACAGTAAATTCTCCGTGATGTCGGATCACATGATGGCAAAGCAGGTTTGAAGCCCCAGCTCTCAAAGCAACTTCCAGCGGACCATGACGGGAATCAAGGTAAGGACGTCACCGCTGTTAATTGTGTTTTTTATGGTGGTGCTTGTGAGCAACCAACCTTGGGCAGAGGGGCTGCTCAGGAACCCTGAGCCCTCTCCGGTAGGCGAGCAGGGATGGAGGGAGACCATGTTAATGCCCTCCTTGGGCAGCCTGGAGACTCTCCGTGGTCTGATCTGCTCTGCCTTGGTGCTGGGAGGTCTCAGTGCCTGTACCTGGATGTCTTCCTCGTGATCTGTGTCTCGGAGCTGTGGTTACGAACCAGCGCTGCTCTGCCAGCATGGGCAGCGCCGGGCACGGGAGCCCTGTGGGACCTTTGTTCGTTGGGCGCGGAGCCAGGCTGGGGTCTGGCACCGCTGCTGGGAAGGGTGCAGGGATGCTCGCCCGGCTGGGAGAGCCCCTTCCTTGCGGTCAGATGTGTTAGTTCAGTCTCAGTGCTGGTGTCACCACAGCTGGCAGCACATCTGGAGGCAGCGCTGAGGCAGGAAGAAGGGGAGGGCAGCAGCTCCATAAATCACAGGTTGGTTTAAGTGAGCTCTCTGCTGCTGGTTCGTTACAGTCCGTCCGTACCCGGGGTGTTCTGACCAGCAACAAACTGTGATTTTTTTGAGGCTTTGCTGCCTATAGCTGGGTCGTCCTTGTCCGCGGCTGTCACTGTTGTGCAGGCAGGGAACGTTTCTGGACCCCTCTGTGTCCCCCTTTGGTGCGTCGCAAGGTAATGAGATGACTTTTACGTGAGAAAATGAAGTCAGTGATATCGTGGAAGCAGAGCGAGGTCCGTCAGGTGCTGTTAGTCTCCATTTACTGTCGTTAAGATTTTCAGAGCTCTTTAAGGAATTTTAACAGCAAACTCCTTTTTACATCCAAGAGAATGGGATACCCTCCAGAAATCTTGACCATCTCCTCTTCAATCTCTATCAAGCTCTTGCTCTAAGTTGTGTCATTACGGGTGTCCTGCCAAGGGTGTGAGAGGTGGCTGCGGCGGGCGAGGGCTGATGTGGCATTTGCGTGGCTCTTCCCTGGCTGCTGAGCAGGAGGATGTTTCCCCACCCTGGCATTGCCCCGTGCAGCTTTGCTCCTTCTCGCACACCAGAGGATGATGTTACGTCTTTTTAAAGAACAAGTAACAAATGGCTATAGGTGTTACCTGCCGTGCATCTATTTTCAGGTGAGATCTGGGTCCACAATGTGCTTAGAGTGCCTGCATTGCCAGGGAGCCTGATAGGGCCTCCCAACTCATAGGATTTTTTGCATGATTTGAAATTCAAAGGCATGAGAGAAAGAGATATTTGATTTGTAGGGGTAAAAAGTTCCCATTAGAACATTCAGATTCATTCTGGAAGTAATTTTTAAATCTTAAGTTAGGAAAAATACCTCGAATTAAGTGCTTAAAAAAAGCTACAAAAACTGAATAATATTATTAGGGCTTGAAATTAGCTTTTCCCCCCTCTTTTACCTGCATTGATCTACTGATGGATTAGCTGGGAATCAGCAGTAAGTGATCTGTGCAGTTCCTTTTTTTCCCTCTCTGAGGATTATGCATTTGTTAACATTTAAGTTGTAGGAAGGGGCTGGTTCCATGGATCGGGTCTCTGTGTCTTAGAAACGACCCTGGATTTCAGCTGCTCCAGCAAGATTTTACCCGCAGGACTCCTTGGAAAGCTTCAATAGTTCGAGACCTGGAAAGAAAAATCACTTTTTCTTTTCCTAGGGATCGTTCTTTACCGTATTTTAGATACTTTCTGCTGAGTACCCAGATGCATGGTTTCAGTGCCAAGGAAGGGGGGAGATGCCCTGCGGCGGAGATGGGTTCCTGCACAGGAGGGGAGTGGAAGAGCAGGGGCACACTGTGCTCCTGTCCCAGCCGCTGGATGCTGTTTTCTCTAGGTACACACAGCAAAGATACCGGGATCTAATTTTTAGAGATGAGACATCTCATCTGTCAGAAGCTGAGTGAATTAGAATAAGAGTATGCTTTTTTTTTTTTTTTTTTCTTAAAACAGCCCAAAGTTTTTATCAAGATGCCATTTATCAGCAGCGCTACCAGCCGCTAGCAGTAGGCATCCTGCCAATCATTTTATGGAAATAGGGAAGGACTTTAATGTTTGGATGCCCATCTGAATCGACTCTTGTTCATGTCAGCAGATCTGATGTGAAAGCAAAGGTGCCCCTATGCAGTCTAGTTACCATCAAACCTGTAAGTGTCAGCATTTTAAAGGCAAGAACACAATGCTGATGGTGGGCAATGTCACTGGTTTAACCTATTTCAAAGACATTAGCTCCTGCAGTCTTCCTGCTCCTTGTCTCTCAAGGATTAGTTATGCCCGAAGTGCACCTGCTCAGTTAATCTCTGCAAATAATTATTGAGATACCTGCTTATCACCATCTTCCGCTCTTAAGAAGTTCATCCATTCACCTCAGGTAGTTAGTTGCAAACGTAGCCGGCAGCTATCTAACTTGGTCTTTAAACTCTAGGATCTCGCATGGTCCTTTAAAGCAGCGTTTTGACAGAGCTGCTGAAGTTACCGTCCTGCTGCCGAGGGCTCTGGCAGGCAGCTCTCCCAGCCCGCCTGCACCCGCCTGGGGCTCAGCCCGGACCCCAGGGGCAAGCTCCGCATGGACCTGCTACCCGAGAGCAAAACCCTCTGGGGACGAGGCAGCCTTACACCCAGGTGTGAACGGACACTGCTCAGACCTTTCCGAGTCCCGCGTGCCCAAACCACTGGACGCGCTGCGTGGCGTGCTGGTGGAAGAGCCGGGATGGCACGTGGGGACTCCGGCACAGCGTGACCAATGCTAACCACAGGGTAGGAGGGCTGATGCTGTTGCGTTGCTCCAAAAAATGCAAAGGGGTTATGTTATCCTGAGTACACGTACGCTATCACCTGCGTGGGCTCTCTGGGTAATTTTCCCAGAGCAAAGCTCAACCCTTCTCAAGACAGTCTAAACTTTTCTGGGCTCTGCCCGTCCTGACCAAGCTGTAATTGAATGTAGGAGAATCAGCATCGTTAATCTCCACGGCTGTAGGACAAGCGTTTCGGCTGAGCGGCTTCCCCGGTGAGAGCGGTGCGTGGAGCTGAGCTCTCGGTCGCATCCCTTTCCCACCTTTGCCTGCCCCCAGCAGTGTTTGGGTTTGGGTAAGGAGTCACACCGGGTTCCAGCCTGGAGCTCTGTGTCTGTCGGATGCAAGAGTTTAATTCCCAGGGTCTCTGCATGGAGAACCTGGGCGAAAAAGGAGCTGCAGTGTCTGGAGGCAATGCACGTTTTTGAAGCTGTGCCGGTAACACAGTGTGGAGCTGGTGTTTCAGTACATGCCTGAACTTGGGATGTGCTTCTGTTAGAGGTGAGAGGACTGGCTGAGCGCAGATGTGCTGTGGAAATGCAGGTGCAAATTCAGTGGGAGCTGTCTGAAAACAACCCAGGAAAGCAGGGCTCTGTCCTGACTCACCGAAACACCTAAATGCTGAATTCTCTGGGGTGGCCGGGGCCAGCTGGGAGGAGCAGAGCCCCACAGGAGACAGCTAGAAAGCAAAGGGTCAGCTCTGCTCTGACGGTGGACTTCGGGTGAGCAGTAATAGGTAATAGTAATAGTAATCTTATTGTGAACAGGAGGGAACTGGCTGGACTGGGCTGTGATGTGCTAGAACTGGGCAGCACCTCCCAGGTCACCATCTCCTGACCCTGTGCCTCCTTCCTTCTTTGTGTTCGCTGTTTCCCTGGTCTCTTCAATCTGTACGTAATTCGGAGCAGGGAATTCTGGCAGTGCCTAACACCGCACTGCCAAGCAAACGACGTTTTGTTCTCCTGATGGTTTCCACGACCGTTTCGGGGACGCAGAAAGCCGAGCCGGGCACCGCTGCCGCCCGGGCGCAGGGCTGTGCATCCCTGGCACCGTCCCTCTGCTCCGCAGGCATCTCCGTCCCCTCCCTGCCCTCCATTTGCATAGCGTTTCCATCGGTTTTTGAAGGGCAGAGTTTTTTGGAGGTGACCCTAAGGGATGGGCAGCGGGGCGGCACGCGGAGGCAGGGACGAGGGTGCGGGCAGCGTGGCCGGCCTCGCACGGCACTGCCGGCACCGCCGCTGCCGCAGCTGTTGACACTAGAAGTGATTAACATGGGTAGGACAGTGAGAGGGAAATAAATAACATCCTAATCTCTGGCACCATCATTCCTTTGATGAGAACAAAAAATATGAAGACTGAAAGATCAAAATAACTGTATTAGAGCATGAAAAGGGAAATGCTCTTTTAACCACCGCTGTTCAGATATATCTCCTTAGATCTGACATGCTGTAATATATTTGTAACACAGATATATATTAGGGGGTAAAGCTGGTGATTAATTTGCTTTACCTTTTCAGAGCATATACATAAAAACCTACATTAGCAGAATTAGCATTTTACCTGTCTTTGAAGATCTTTGCTTTGAAATGTATCAAGTCTTCTCAATTTGTGTCTCTCAGAAGAATAAGAGTTGTTTTTTTCATGAAGCTTCCCCCCAGCCCACCTCCTCTCTGGTTCGTGTGCATGGTGCAGGCAGAGATGCTCTGGGTTTTGTCTCTAATTACCGCACCACCACCCTCCGGGGCATTGCTTTAGCTGCTGCCCATATTCACCCCTCTTGACTTATAATTGCTGTTGAAGCTTCTGAGACTAGAGATCAAAGTATTCATGTCATTCATATTTCTGTCAAAGGTCTTATCGTCAAAGCACCAACTATATTTCGAGAGACGTCTCCTTTTCTCAAGAGCAACAGACAAACTTGGCTTTGCCTTTTTTTTTTTTCCCTCCTCGTTGCAATGTTGCTGCAAGGAAATGCAGGTGCACGGAGGAGGAAGGCAGCAAGGAGGCTGCCCAGGCTCCTTCTGGCCATCGCCCCGATCCTGCGCCCCCGGTGATTTAGTTATTGTTAAGGAGCGTCGTCCTAACCAAAACTGCTCTTCCAAACGTCTGTCTCTGCCCGACACCATCCTCCTGACCGAACGTGGAAGGATGCTAGAGCTGGAGTTGTCTCTCGCTGCCTGTGTTTCGCTTGGCTTCCCGGGAGAGCCAGGGTGGCTGGCTGCTGGATCAGGCCCTC
The DNA here is from genome assembly GCA_026212715.1 of Elanus axillaris. NCBI lineage: Eukaryota > Metazoa > Chordata > Aves > Accipitriformes > Accipitridae > Elanus > Elanus axillaris. Next base: position 2,453,383 of record JANZLQ010000089.1, on the reverse strand, counting down.
GCAACCCGGACACAGCCGTTCACCTGGTTTTTGTCTGGATATCGGCTCTTGCTGTATGCACACACTGAGAGCTCTTCTGGACCACCCTCTCTGGCCTGGCATCGCCCTTGTTTGCTTTTGTGGAGGGATTTTAACTCCAATCAACATGTGAGGTGTTAAAAAAAATTAATCCTTGTTGTTTGTGTTTTTTAACGCAATCTTAAATTTGGATTTGGACAACTTAGCACAAACTTTAAGCGTTATTTGTCTTATTTTCCTTAGGAAAGAGCTGTGTGGTTAAGGCTTGCAGGGATGCCCAGCAGGCAGGTGCTGGGCGAGGGCAGGCGGCGAAGCCCTCCCGGCCGCGTTCGAACTCAGGGCCAGGGACGTGCCTTGGTGGCACACACCACCCCGGGGCGTCCCCCTGCGAATACGCGCACTCCACTCTGTAGTGCCTTGTGAAATGCTTCCTCGCCACTCATAAATCCTTGTGGAGCAGCGCGCATTAAACACAGCTCGTGCATGCGGACTCACACCCAGCCACGATCTCTTCCCGGGCGCGTGCGTGCATCGATACCGCGGGCGATGCGGGAGCCCTCGGCCTCCTGAGCAGAGTAAAGGCAAACGGCACTGCCTCGTTGGGAAGATTTCTTTATCCAGGGGCTGTTGCTTTGACTTTCCATCCCCGGCTGTGCTGTTACCGAGCCCGCCCAGGCTTGCAAAGGCTTCAGCTGCCCTGACTTTCTCAGCTCCCTGGCAGTCATCAGTGTGAAGTTCCCAACTGCCTTTAAGGGGAAAAAAAACACATAAGCAGTAGAGGAGGGGTGAAAAGGAAAAGCTTTATCATTTAATAAGTTAAAATACTGGTTTTAAGCTTCTATAATCGTTATTTTTTTGTCTCGGTGAAATGGTTCTTGTAAAATTCCAGCTCGCTCCCCGCAGCACAGCCAGGCAGAGCAGCAGAGCCAGCGCCTGGGCTCGGGGGGTCCCTGCGCAGGCTGCGCGTGGGCAGCCCACCCTCCGGTCTCGGGTGGGTGAATTGCCCGTCCCTCCTGCCGGCCGCCGCTTCTGGCATGCGGCACCTTCCCCTCACGGGAACTCCTGAGTGTGAAAGCCTGTGACCAGACACGCGTTCGGGGAAGAGGAGGAAAGTCCTCTTGGGTGTGTTTCTCACCCAAAAGGAATAATCACAGCCCAGCTCCATCCCGCCTCCCCGCTTGCTTTCCTGTCCTGGACGGGTGCTTTCGGATGCTCTGCGGTTGTCTTTGTCCTGCCTCGATTTCTTCTTGACACCTGTGAGCAGGGAGAAGGGGTTGTCTAAACTCCTTCGTACTTTCTTTTTTTCCCCCCATGTGAAGGAGTGCAAGTGTCTGTTACAGCCTTGAGAAACACAGCTGTGTTGTCCCAGGGTGCCAAGGCTCCACGGTGCTTCTGTGCTCTGCAGCACCACGTTTTTTCTTGTGTGCTTTTGCGTTCTTCAGTATGAAGTTATTTCTGGTTGAAGACAGTTACTTTGGCCCTTCCATGCGCCAAGCCTAGAGGCGTTTTAGGGAACAGGGATTGCAGCATGGGCCTGTATTTAATATCGTGAAAAGTTCTTTCCTCTAGAAGATCACAGCAACACCTCGAGCTCAGAGTACACTGAGCACTGTCTGTTGAAAGGCTGGAGAGCAGGTTCAGAGGCTTTTCCACGTGCCAGCGCTCTTCGGGTGCCCCGGCTGGAAGGGGGCAGGTAACCCTCGGCCCTGCTGAGGGTGCGGGTGGAGGAGCCGAGCCGGGTGGGTGGGTGGGTGCAGGAGATGCCCCAGCTCCCATTCCCACCGACCCAGCCGGCACGTGGGGAGAAGCAGAGCAGCACCGCTCCCTGCCCACTGCAGCAACTTCTGACGAGTTTCTCTCTCAGAGTCCTCAGAATTGGGAGCAGGAAAAGAACTTTATAAAATTCTCCACGACCAGTCGAGCGGAACCTATTTTCTCTCACAATGCAATTAACGGCACCAACATTTACAAAATATGATTACAAGCACTTTGGTTAAGTAGAGGAAAGTATATTAGATAGCAGCGAGGGGTTGATCTTAATGTGCATTTTTTCGAGAGACTTGCATTTTCTTTGTGCAAATAAAGAGGCCCTAAATTCTCCATAGGCACTAAAATCAATGCAGTGGAACCATGATAACAAACACAGGCTCCACTTTTTGCTACATCCCCCAATTAATTAAGCCTTTCACGGGCATGTAATTAGGAACATTAGCAAGTCATAAAATTGCCGTGAGTCTCTAAATTATGTGCTGGCCCTCAGCAATTTGTTTTTAATTCCTTTTGAAGACAATGGCACTGCGGGGTCCCATAGATCTTCATAGCAGCCTACTGTTTACTTCTTTATGGCTCTATGAAGATCTAACTGTTTTCTACTGCTCCCAGATGCACCCGCACTATTTTCTTGTGCGTTTTCATTACCTGAGTTAGATTTAAAGGGAAACGGCGTCGGCATGCCCCACGACCGCCCCGTCGGCGCAGAGAGCAGAGCTGAGGGGGAGAGGAGCGGCGCGAGGATGCTCGCCTGGAGTCCGGGCTGCTAATCAGCGAGCAGCCGCCGCCACAATTTATGCACTTTTATGTAGACTTGAAGAAATAAATAAATAAATGGGAATAATTTCGGAGGAAGGTTTATTTCCCTGTTATTGTGATTTACTCCTCCTTGATGAGAGTGTCTCTCTCACAGCGGAGGCGCAGAAAAACATTTGTACGCTCACAAGGTCAAGAACAGGAGAAAGAAGTAAATAGCGGAAGCAAATTGGTTTTCCTTCCAAAAATTCCCTGGGTCACTTACAGCTGACGGGTCACCGTGATAATACCCGGACACGTGCTCTAATAGCGGGGTTATATCCTGATGGATATATGTAGCCGGCTGACTGTTTTTAAACAGATTTTGGGGTTAACGCGTCAGTCTGTTGGGCAGTTGAAGGAGATGCTGAGCTGCCCAGCAGCGTGTAGCTCTCACTCGTGCCCAGCCGCGGGCCCGTCCCGGAGTCGTTGCTCAGCATCCCGGTAATGCCAGCGGTTGTTGAGTGGGTGTTGCTTTCTAGCCGTTGCTCGCCACGCTTGCTTGTTCCCCTGAGCGCTGGTGATCTGAGTCAATTAATGCTGTTGAATTACAAAACAGGTTTAGCGATGATAATAATAAGCAGAGACTGTAATAGAAGAGGTGAATTCTGGCTCGTCTCCTAGGCCAGCACGGGGAAGGGTTGCTGGGTGCAGTGTAATGCGCCGCTCGATTGCACAGCTAGGTTACGTGGCAGAGACCACCTGATGCATTTCGTATTAGCCAGGGCCAAAAGTTGCCTTTGGTGGGCTGCACGGCTCAGAAGCGCGGGGAAGAGAGCTACAGCACAGGTATGGAGCAGGCAGCATCTTCCTTCCAGCCGCAGCTGCACCGGAGCTTGTGGCCATCCCCATCCCAGGACTCCTGGCTGCCTTTTGGACTGGCCTTCCCCTCTTCGGGCATCCGGGTGCTCCCCTTCCTTTCAGGTGGTAGTAAAATCTCTGTTGCTGATGTTTTTCTTAATGCAAAGTGGAGAACGTGTTATTGCTGGACCAGGGGATGTGTCAAAAGGCAGCAACCCAGAAGGAAAACCATCCCCAGAATAATTCATCTTCACTACTGCTTTCACTGCCTGATTACGCTTTGTTTTGGGGTTGGAAGAAATATCAAACTGAGCATATTATAACACTGTGCCTTCTGGTGTAAAGCTGTAGCCACCGGACAGAAGATGTAGCCGTGGATTTATCAGGATGCCTGAACTGCAGAAAGAGAGTAGCTCAGTAGCTCCCCTTTTAAAATCAATTTGCATTTCAGTGAAATCCTGACTGTCACGGGATTGCAGCATCCTGCTGGGGCAGAAAGGGCCAAGCTCCCAAAGCCGTGTGCCAAGTCTGGAGGAGAGGGAGCAGCGTACGGCAACTGCCTGCTCCGTAGGTGGGGTGGGATTTGTTTGTGGTCCGCTGGCTTGGGAGCCGCGCCACGTCCTGTGCTAAAATTTCAGCTTCCAAGGTAAAATGTTTTCTGCGTCCCTGTGGGTGTGCAGTTTTGCCAGTTTGCTGTACAAAGAGGGAAGACTGCATGCACGAAGGGCCACTGAACAAGAAAAAAAACCCAAAAGTCTGTCTGAGGGACCAGTCCCGTGGCCACAATACAGATTTTTGGATGAGGCTGGCTCCTGGCTTTACGCTTCTGCCTTACACGTGTGTGCCCTTGGGATTTACGTGGCACGAAGCCCTGGATAGACGGGAGCGATGCATTGCCACGCTTAGCTGCCCCAGCCTACATCCAGGGAGCACCCCTTGATGCGCCCGCGGCTCCTGCCCGGCTCGCAAAGCCCTGTCCCTGTGCCGGCCCGGCTGTGCCGCGCGGCCCGGGAGGAGGAGAGCTGCGCTCGGTGCACGCGTGCTCTGCTTTATCTCTCCTCCTTTCCATCGGGGAGATGGTATCAATGGCAAGGGACCGCAGGGTCCCTGCCTGCGCTCTGCGAGCGGGGCACAGGGCAGATACCATCTCCACTCAGCGATATCCTGCTTTGAAACCGCAGATTTATCGTGAGCCTGTTGGGAGAGAGGGCTGTGCTTTGTGAGGAAAAGCCTCGCGGGGCGAGAAGCACGTGCGAGCCCTCGGCCGCATCGCCCCGGCTGCAGCCCTGCCGCCCACGCCTGACTATATAGGAGGGATTTGCTTTTAATGCGAGGTTTTGGTCTTATTGTGAGCACGGGTCTCCTTTTAATAGGCACGAGCAACGCAACTACGAGTTTTCGCGGTCATCTTTAAAGTTTGATGGCGTTTGCAAGGTCTGGCGTTGACCTCCCCCCGGTCAGTGAATCCCCAGCGTGCTGGCGGCCCGTGCCCTGCCAGAGCCGGCTCCCACTCCTGGAAAAGCTGCCAGGGACGGGCTGGGGCGTGTGGGCTCCTGCTTCCCCCGTGGCCACGGTGAAAGGGGTCCGGGCTTTTGCCCCTGAGCAAGGGCTCTAAAATCGTCTCTAGCGAGCAGAGCAAGTGGCCATGGCCGGGAGGTCCTTGGGTTTTACCTACGTGTTGCAGAAATAGGAAGAGGCAGAACTTGCCTCAAAATGTGGTGGGCTGACGAAGCCTTTTCCACTAGCCAGAGAGGGACTCCGGCACGTGGATGCACGTGTTCGGCAGGGCAGCTGCTGGCCATCCCTGCCAGGGCTTTGCTCCAACCCCGGGGACCGTCGGCTTCTCCGGCACCGGCACAGAGCTGTTCATCACCGTCACCTCCCCGTGCCTCGGCTCAGCCCCCAGCCCGTGCGCATAGTTCATTCGCACGCACAGCGGAACAGAAACAAAGGCGCACATAAGGATTCTGCCTTGTCTCTGCAAGTCCAGAAACTGAAGTTGAGTTTGCCTTATTTCACGGATGCAATCCCCCAGGATATAGGGAATGGTTATTAAAAAGCCCAGAGAGCAGTGTCTAACCTTGAGTAAGTGTTTTCTTGTTGTCATCCAAAGATCTAAAGAAAATCCTGAAGAGAATACATGGCGGAGACATATATTATAGTTGGAGCTTTTTATCTCACACATGTGACTTTGCCTATCATGAACTGTGCGTTTTTATTCTCACTAGTGGGACAAAACTATATCCCACTGCAGCATATATCAAGAGGAAGAACATTGTACCTTCTTTGCATTAATATAAATAGCTGTTTAGGACCGATTCCTTGGCCAGATACTACCATCTTACCTGTCCTTTATCTAAGATATTTGGCATGTAGCACAAGTTTGGTTTATTTAGAGTCAGGATGCAGCAGCTTTTACATATTAAAGGTGCATTTTAAAAGAGCATTTTCTATTCTAATTTGGGGGGAATGGAGCTCTTTAGGGCATTCAGGGAACGATGTCCATCTGATTTACATTTCTCTTGTTGGAGCAGAGCTGCGTACGCATATTAGAATGTAAATAATAGTGATGGATACATGTATCTTTAAAAGATCCATTTTCTCTTTTGACTAAGGCATCCAGGAGTGGAGGGAGAATGTAGATCACTTTTACAGGTGGAAAATCAATCTTCTAAGACAATGTACATGACATGAGAGCCAACCCCTCCTTTCCAAGGAACTTGGTGCCAGGGTAAGAGATGCAAAGTTCCCAAAGAAGTCATGTCTGGCATCCAAGGGGGGGGTGGTTTGCTGGTAATTCCCTTTGCCTCTGCTCACCCGGATGCCCACCCACCCGTGTTAGGGGCGCCCAGCGCAGATTTACTGGCACCACTGGCACGCTCAGGTCTGGTGCTGAATGAGCCATTTCTGAAGGGTCCCGCTCCCAGTTGTCTGGGCTGGAAAGTGAATTCAGTGAACAGCCAGTAAAATTAAAGATTGTTATCGGGATCACGCTAAATAGCGTTTTTTGTTTGTTTTCGTGCCATGAAGTTTTGATTTTCAGCCATACAAAGTGCGAGAAGAGCAAATTTTAAACTCGGGTACCACAGGAAGGAAATGAAGTTTGCTCTGTTTTGCAGGTTTAGGGGAAATTGATGTCTAGGCAGGTTAAAAGATTTACAAAGGGAACGTGTAGCGAGGCTGGGACTGAAGCTCTGTTTTTCAGGTCCCTAGTTCAGGGTCTTAATTACCCAGGTACCTCCCAGCTCCTGAGGGCTCTGTGTGGGCACTTGGCAAGTACAGGTTTACATGTGCCCCACTTTACATACTGTGGCCTGAGGAATTTCCTGGGCTTCTTCCAGACTGCACTACCAGCCCCATTGGAATGCCAAGATTCAGATCTACCCCCAGACGGTCGCATCCCTATCGCAGTGACACAGCAACAGTAAGGAAACGTAGGAACGGAAAGTTTGAGGCAAGATTACCCCAAGAGAGGTCGAAACTGAGCACGTGAGTTTAGCTCTGCCGTGGTTCCCCATTTTCCCTGCGTGTTCAGCAGCAGGTTGCTTCAGGGGCACGAGAATTAGGAGGATTTCTCCTTCGCATTGGCGTTTCAAAGGTGGCAACGTGAGCCTCCTAGTAAAGCAGCTGCTAGATCGCTGTTCTTTGCGAGGGGGGGGGTGCATTGGGCTAAAAGGCTTTGGTAACACTTACTGACCCAAAATGGGGAGCGCAAGTTTGCTTTTCAAGTTTGCTCCTTGTAAAACCCCTGGGGGAATGGGTACCTGGGGAATCCTGAAGGAGTTTGGGTCCGGTTCCAGAAACAGAAGGTGGCAGGTAATCATTGACTCTGCGCAAAGCGAGCGTGCCTCTCTGGGTTGGTAGCGCTTCTGCTCCTGTGTTGGGTTAACCCAGAAACTCCTGCAATAAAACCTTCCCTGGCGAAGGTGATTTGTGGTGAAATCCTGAGCCTCCAGTGAACTTTCTCATTTGTCTTTGGCTCTGACTATTTTCCCTCTAACTTCAGAGGTACCAGAAGAAAAAAAAAAATAAAATACTGAAGTCCCTTGATCATCACAAGGGGAAATTAAACTTCTGGGCTTAGCCCTCATTTCCCTCGGCCTTCCAGTTGTCCAGTAACAGGAGCGAAGCTCATTTCCTCCGGGATCCCCTTGTCAGCTGGTCGCTCTAAACTGGTGAAGCAGGGGAGGGGACTGGATGGGTGAGGAATTGCCTGCAGGAAGGAGAGGTATGGAGATGAGCTAAGATACTGGTCTTGTTTCAGAGGAGCATGAAATTAAGCAATCAGCGGTTGGGGGAAATTGGGGTTGTTTACAGTCCCAAATAAACAAACTCTCAGCTCTGGAGGGGAAGGCAGGAGCAGAGCCCAGAATTTCTTTGATCTTCCTCACTCCTGAAAGCACGGCCAGCCTCCACGTGAGAAGGAGTGCTCCCAGCAGCCTCGCTGGGGTGGGGAGAATGGGTGAAGGTCTCACTGATGCTGTTGCTTTGAAAGAAGTTGTCTTCAGAACGTGCCTTTATCAGCTCTCAGTCAGAAAGGGCTCCTTCAATCTCCCTGTCTCCCTCTGCCTCTTTCTTTCCTCACACTTGCTTCCAGGGGCTGGTGGCAATATTCTACCCTTATATTCTGATACAGCCCCTTGGGTACTTTTCCTACGTGTGCGTGTGTGTGTAGCGACAGTGTTTCCTGCATGTCTTTCCCTCGGCTCCAGCCACACCAGGCTGGTGGCCGGCGGTCCTCAGCTGATGCTCATTTAGCCGTAGACCATCTGCTTTGCGGTAGGACCAGAGTCACTACGGGGCTGTGCGGACCTCGGGGCTCACCTGGTAGGACCATTCTTGCACTCGCTCTTCTGTTAACCTAAGGAAATAAATTCTTTGGATATTTATTGGCCTCTCTCCATCACCCTTTACTTTTCAAGTAACCTTCGTCATCGCGGAGATTTCGTAGGCATTTGTCCGTGCATGCGTTGGTTCCCAACCTGCTCTCCTGGCATGAGCAGACACAAACATCGGTCTTTGTAAGATATTTCACTCTAACTTGACGTCTTACCCTGACACGAGCAAACGTCCAAGCAAAGGCAGGGTCTGCTGCACAGGAGAGATGGAAGCACAGTAAAATATGGCTCTTATCATCTTGCAGTGATCACGACTGATCTTTTCTCTTTACTGACATTCACACTTGGTGCACGGGTCTTACCAGTACTTCACCAGAGCCATCCGTAGAAGGAAAACCAAGCCCTTGTAAATGGTCTTGAAACAATCAGTGTTCGCTTTAATCCTCTACTTCTCTTAGAAAGTACTTGTGGTAAAAATATGTTTGAAAGGTCTTGTACCTCTTCGGAGTCCTCCAAGCGAGAGGGACTGGCCAGGAGGCTGGGGAGGGGGAAGGAGTGATGTGACCCCTGTCACGGAGGAGCAGCGTAAGGAAGGAATAGAGTACATCACCCTTCTGGTGTGAGGAAGGTGAAGGATAGTGAGGAGCAGCGAAGCTCTGGGTACAGCTGCTGTTGCACTGTGAAGTGAAGCCGAGAGACGGAGATGAAAAAGGGTGTGAGAGATCTGGGCTCAAATCTGGTCCTTGTTAATTGTCTGTGCATTAATATGCGTCAGCTGTAGTTATATGCTGCTATGTAAGAAAACTTACCGTTGCCTCATTAACCTCTCCAAGTCTGATTTTGGCAGCCTTCAGAGCACACTGCAAGGTATACTTAATTAACAGGGTATTGAACAAATGAGTGCTGAGGCCAAGATGCTCTTTCAGCTCAGTTTGAATATAATTATTTTGATTATATATTTATCTTGATAGTGCCCCCATGAACACTTAAAACAGACAGCTATTGCACGTGGCTTCTGAAATCCACACTGAACGGTGTTGCTGTTCTGCAGATAACTCCTCTAGCAGTTGGACTACATGGTCATTGTAGGTCCCTTCCAACTGGAAATTATTCTATTCTACTCCTATTCTATTCTATTCTATTCTATTCTATTCTATTCTATTCTATTCTATTCTATTCTGTTCTGTTCTGTTCTGTTCTGTTCTGTTCTGTTCTGTTCTGTTCTGTTCTGTTCTGTTCCGTTCCGTTCCGTTCCGTTCCGTTCCGTTCTACCAATTGTGGTGCCCAAGCGTCATGGAAAGGAGGGAATGCGTTTTCAGAGCACAGGGCTGGCCACCTCCCAAGCCATTTTCCTCCTTTGCAGCCTATGTGCAGAGAAACAGCTTTGGATTTGGGGAATGGGAAGATTAAGGAGTCCCAAACCGCTAGAAGGGAAGGGCAGATGCACCTCACCGAGGAGGCAGGCCATTGCCAGAGCCTAGCGAGATGGGCTTGGCTGAAGTGGGAGCAGCCCAGCCCCGGCCTGGGACAGCCCTGCGTGCAGGGAGTGGGTGACTCTAACGCGAGGGGACATTGCTCAGGGGCCAACTGACAGCACGAATGAAGCAGATCAACGTCAGGCGTAAAGGCAGTGGCTTTCCTCTGCTCAGATCGCAGTCATATACCGGCTCTGAATCATGAGGCTTGCAACCAGCAGGCATAAATTTATACTATACAGATGAGAACTGTGCCTCGGAGACAGAACATCTATCTCCTTTGCACTTATCTGCCACCGTGACACAAACAATCAGAGATGATTCTCTGGCACAACAAACAGCAAAGTGTCTTCTTTGTCTTTGCCTCAAAGGAAAACACTATAACACATCTTTTTGGCCCATGCTTTTATCACTTACTTTTGTTCAATAATCTTCCTGCCCAATATACAGGATTTGGCCGCGTGTGTGCGTGTGTGTAATAGGAAATCTGCCCTGTTTACAGTGTCTGAGCAAAGGCGTGGGGAGGAAATAAATATACTGTCACTGGGGCTTCCGTGGTTTGCAGCAGCCCGTGGCTTAACCCCAAATCTCTGTGTTGATGCTGGATTTTCTTTACTACCACAGAGCCTTGACTTCCTGGGGACGTGGGAGAATGAACCTTAAGTGCTGCGGAGCAGCCTTTCTCGGTCTGCGAGTGAGACCTCGCCCGGACACTGGGAACTGGGCTGTGGGGGTGTGTTACCAAAGTACGAGAAAAGGCAGATTCTTAATATACAGCACAGTCGTTATGGCACGGAAAGGGAATCAAAAAAGCACCACAGCTGCATCTTACCCACCCCGTTCTGGTCAGGGTGTTAATTCTGGAACCTAATGACAAACAGCAACACAGCTCATCAGGGACCACTGGTCACTTGGATGCAGCGATGGGGTTGTTTGGGATTGTGGCTAGGCTGGGATCTGAGAGAAGGACATTTGCTTGCTGTTTCATATGCTTTAGGTGGAGAGGGGGTAGGCAGAAATTGAGTAAAATATCTATGGTCTCTCTCAAATCTGCTCAGAAAGGTTTCATGAGGCTTAAAAAATAGGTGGGTTTGTCCATTAAAGCATTGTTCTGTGCAGGAAGAAAGGCCAGTCCCTCTGCTGAGGGGTGAATGCAGAAACGGTCATCTTATGCAGAAGGTCACAGCCGATAATCGAAGCGGCTCCCAGGCCCTGCCAGGCACAGGTCCATGCGGAGCCTCCCCAGCTCCATGTCCCGCGCTGCCCAGGGATGTGACTTGCTTCAGCAATGCAGCCGTGTAGGCACAGCCCCTGGGATCAACACAGTTAGAAAGAAAAATTGCCTTTCCTTTTTACATTATGCTGGTTTGAATAGGGAAAAGAGCTTTCCTGGCCTCGGCGTGGGGCTGTGCTGCCTCGCTACGAGGGTCACGCCGCAGCGAAAGCGTGACAGCTCCCGCATGTCGACAACGCTTTGACTTGGATCTTCGACTAGGCGGTGGCGTAAAGGTACATTCCTGAACCGGGTAGACGGAGACAATTAGGAATGATTCAACCTGTGCACTTCACTGCCCTGGGCTTGGCTGGCCCAGCCGCCCTGGCGCGTCGAGGGAGCCTGTCCCTCGCTGCCTGCCTCCTGGTTTGACGTGATTTTTCAGGCATTAGCAACGTACTTGCCGTTCCCTATTTCAAAAGGAAAAATGGAATCCAATTGTGCCTCAGATGCAGACAGCCCCCTGCACAATATTTCCTACACCTCCTCTCCAGATAAGCCACCTTTTAAGATGATGTATTGTACCACTTACCTTTTATAGTGTTCCACCTAGCGAGGGATGTGGAGATCCACTCTATATTTAGTCACAAGTAAACTGATCCATTTAAAACATAAAGTTGGATGTATGGGGCAGAGCAAAATGGGGGCCAAGCTAGTTATGGGAAGATTTTGCCCCCTAAAGTGTTGTAATGAGGCATTTTGGAGGGAAAAACAAGGGGAAGAAACAGCTGGGCGGTTGGTGGCAGGAGGGAGGGCTGGCTCGTTCTTCTATTTTTTTCCAATGGCAAGAAGGGGAAAACGGTTCTGGTGTTTGCTGCATCCTTTTTAGATTGAATTCCAATTTGTTATTAGCGTTTTATATTCTCCCTTCAGCTGATTATGTGTGCAGATTAAAAATGCCTTATCTTTCCAACGCCCCAGCCTGCTCTCCATCGGCTAATCCGGAGGGACGCTATCATTTACACGGTGCGATGATAATACAGAAATCTCATTCACTTGGGGGTTTATATTGTGTGTTTGTTTATTTTTAGGCACTGGGTTTAGCACTGCTCATCATCTCCAGGTCTGTAATCCGCATTCCACCGTGCAATTAGAGGGATTCTCTGTCTTTCCATACAACCCCAATACTGTACATCGTCTGCTTTCCAGGCTCCTCTTCCAGCAGAGGTTTGAACGCACAGATGCAAATCACTCCCCTGCATCCCTCATTGATCCAAATGTTTGTTGATTTACCGTGAATTTTAACCCTCAGAAGGTCTGTCAGGCAGAGGAAGAGGGGAAACTAGGTATTTTAACTACTCACCCTGCAAACTGCAGACCCAGCTCAGCCCTCACGCCCTGGGGCCACCCAGTGCGCAGTAAGCTGCACCCCAAATTCCAGGCTAAAGCACATAAATGAAGTATCATTTCCTGACTTCACCGAATCAATACCTGCTTGATGGTGACTTAAAAACACCAGACAGCTTTCCTAGACCGAAGCCCTTGGATAAATGAAGTTGTCATTGACTTCTGGTGTATCTGGTCTGTGTGAGATCCTAATTAGGACAGGATCATAGTAACGGGGGGAGATAATAGACCTATTGGATCAAGTCTGTCTGCCTGCAGTTGCGCCATATTATCCCCCTGATATAAGCTGTACCCGGTGTTAAATAGCAAATTGCTCAAATCTTAGGCGGACGTGGCTTGTGATTAAAAAATACACAAAACTAGTGGAAGTATTCCCTGGGAATTTATCAGCAGGGCATTTGGTTTCCTTTCTGACATTCGTTTTCCCTAGTCTAGAAAAGAAAGGGCTTTCTGCTGAAAAATCCAAGTCACTGAGTGAAATTGTAAGCATTTTTCCACGGCAGAATGGGGCTAATTATAATGACTATATAACAATGAATATCTTTTTTGACATCTCAAGCCTCTGAAACCAGCAAAAATAATTCCGCATATCATCTGTGCTGAGCTGTCTTGCAACGTGCGAGCCCCTTGGCCTCTCTGTGTGACTTTTTCCCTGTCTCTGGGCCGCTCTGTGAGAAATCCTAACGTCATGGTAAACGTTCCTTGGCGTTAGCAGGGCCAGCCTGGCACCGACTTTACACAGCCTTGATAAGCTCTTCCCAACACTGCTGCCAGCAAACCTCACAGCCGGGCTGCTTGAAAGTCAGAAGTCACGCGAAACACGGGAATAATCCTTGAAGCACGTTCAGTCCAAGTTTTGGGAGACCTGAGCTGCTCCAAGCTCAATCCAATCCTCTGTAGTATTCTTCAAAGCCGGATGCTTTGTCTCTGCCTCCAAACCGGGCTGCTGCTCCGCGTTGCTCGTGCCCTGGGATGCTCTGGGAACCTCCCGGAGCTGCGGGTACCCGGCGGCTGTGCCGGCCGGCAGCTCCAGGGCTCAGCAGCCTGGGGGGCTGCTTCATGCCGCTGATAGGTGTTGTTTGCAAAATCCAAGCTTGGTTCCGAAGCCGGTGACTCCTTCCACACCCCTGCCCAAAGCGGGAGCCGTCGGGAGGCTGGGTGCGCGATGCCCCTTGCTTGTCTCCATTTTCACCCCTCCTGATTCTCTGAAGTGCTCTGTCGAATCCGGAGCTTTAAGAAGATGAAAGTGTTGGGGAAGCGGTGGCAGCGGAAAGCTGTTTATTTGCTCTGCGGGTGCACAAGGCCCTGGACACATGGAAAAGACTCTTTGATTAACGTCGGCTTCCTCTTGGCACTGTTTGACGGAACAAGGCTGAGACACTCCATTTCAGTGAGCCTGTGTCGTGCAATGTGTATTAGAGAGTCCTCAATTTCACACGTGCTTACTCCTGAGTGAGTTTCGCATAAAAGGATTAAGGAGAGAGGAAGTGCAGAGGAAATGGGATGTTAGACACCTTGTTAAACGGGCTGTCAGGGTTTCTGGAGCGTTCATTCTAACTCTATTCCACTCTGCATAGAGGGCAGGCCATTACCCGGGGATCACAGGGGCCTCTTCTGCACTGCGAGTCAGGAATTACTTTTTAAAAGAAGAAAGCAAAAGCAGAGATGAAAATAGTAACGTGATTGTTGTCATTGTTGTTATTTTATTCTGGTTGATGTTTCTGCCAGGGTGAATCTGGGACACGATTAGCAGGAGCCGCAGGTAGCAAACCTTTAGCTGCCCTTCCCGAATTAAGTTCAGTAACTGGAAGACTGGCTGGGAGCAAGTTGGGAGAGGAAAACCGGGAGGAAAGCTCAGCGAGGCAGGTGGGGAGGGGAGACGGTGTGCGGTGTGGCCGTGCACTGACCCGAGGAGAGCGGATGGCACTGAGGCATCTCCTGCCCCAGCTTGTCCCCACAGGAGGCAGAGACGGCAACTACTCTCTGCCCTGGCATCTTCGCTCAAAGAGATGCTCAGAAACTTCCCAAATCGATGCTGACCCAGAGGAGGTTCGCGAGGGAGGGAAGCTGTGATCACAGCTACGGTTTCCGTGCTGGCTCTGCTCCAGGTGGCTCCTGCAGGGATGCTGGGGCGGACTCTGGCAGGTTCAGCAGCGAACCTCTCTATTTTTTGGGTCTGGCCCCGACCTGTGCCAGTAAGACAAACACATCATCCCTGCTGTTTGTCTTAGCCGCATAGTTTGGGGCCAGATCTGTGGGTTTCCCAAGCCAGGATCCTTTCCCGGGGGCACAGCTCGCTTGCCCAAATGTGCCGCGGGATTTCACAGGGTGGATATCCAGGGAAGTGGATGGTGGTATTCAAGTCAAGCTATAAGTAATGTCGTTTCACATCAGGTTGTTTCCTATAAGTCAGATCCATTTTAAGAGCAGTGATGAAACCGGGCTTCAGAATCCACTCTATGAGCATCCAAATTAAAAGCTAAATAGGATGTAGCTTTCAGTTTGGCTGTATCTTCATATGTCAACACTCATTATCCTCATATGTCACCGCTCTGCAGCCTTCCTCCCCGAGCCTCCCGGGCTGCGGCTCTCCTCTCCGCGGAGATGGCTTCCTCCCATCGGCATCCCCATTCGTCCGGGCTGCGCTCGCTGCTGCCCGCGTGGGCAGGGGAGCCAGCGGTGTCTGCTCGGACACCAGTGCGGTCCAGTGTGCTCCTTTGGGGACCAGGTTTCCCCACTTTTGCCCTAAAGCAGCACACGCCGAGCTCCATGCTCAGCAGCTGCTTAGCAAGGAGGCAAGCACCAGTGGCTGGGCAAAGGGAGACTTAAGGGTCTTCCCCTGCCACTGACCTTGGGAATCATTTTGCCTTTTCTATTATCAGTCCTGGCAGGCCTGCAGAGGTGTATTTGCATTGAGGGCTGCGGGCTCTGGCATGAGAAGTCCCATGTTGGTATAAAATATAACCTCAGTTTGCGTTTCGCGGGAATTACTGCTGGAGCATCGTCAGGAGCGGTGCTGGTGCGGGGAGACACGGGGCCAGCGATGGGGTCGTGGGCAGGAGACCCACGTCTGTCACCTCTTTTTGTTCCATCTGTTTGGGCTTGGGTTTTTATATAGAAAAGTCCACGCTTTGCTATCATGAGTAATTTGCCAGCAGAGCCCAAGGGGCAGTAGCGTCGCAGCAGCCTTTGCGTGGCCGTGGGGAGGGAGCAGCCAGCCGGCTCTCACCGACACTGCCCGGCAGGCAGCAGGTCCTGGTTCTCCATCCCACAGCTTTCCCCACCGCACCACCTTCCTTTCCCCTAGTCACAGCTCTCGGCAGCTCTAGGCAAGAGTTTATTTGGGAAAAGGGATGGGAACGGTAACAGGGCATTTGGGGCAGCAAAGAGGAGTTCTGACTTCAGCTGAGCTGCCATTGACTTTGGAGAGAGGCAGGGATTTCACTCGTTGCACCCAGAATCGGGAATAAGATATATTGGTAATAGGTGATGACACGTACAGCATGTCAATGCAGTCAAAAGGGTAAAAAACCCTCAGCTGTCCCTCAAACTGCCCTGCCAGCAGGGAGAAGGGGCGAGGGGGCAGCTCGGGCGTGGGACACCCTCGGGGCAGCACTCGGGGTCTCCTCCACGGAGCATCCCAGCGCTGCTTCCCACTGCAGCTGCCCACGCGCTGTGCTCCCCAACAAAGAAACACGTCAGCCTTCAGGCTGGGTAGGAAGACGGAGAGTCTGGATAAAATTATCATTGCTGACTTAAAACTGGGAGTGGGGAAGAAGCAAGTTTGGCCATAAATAATCCCACACCTGGCCTTTTAATTCAGTTATCTCCTGGTCGGGAAAGTCGGATCTGCTGTGTGCTGTGGTGGTGCCAAGTTAATTACTTGAAAATGAGTGC
The DNA here is from genome assembly GCA_026212715.1 of Elanus axillaris. Taxonomy (NCBI): domain Eukaryota; kingdom Metazoa; phylum Chordata; class Aves; order Accipitriformes; family Accipitridae; genus Elanus; species Elanus axillaris. The sequence continues at coordinate 2,437,169 of JANZLQ010000089.1, read as the reverse complement.
CTGGGGTTGGACCAAGAATTTCTCATCAGCATTCAGCACCAGTGCCATGGCGTGAAGGAGAGCCCGGCGCATGCTCGCAGCAGCGGCTCGCTGGCAGGCGGATGAAAGGGAAGGGGAGCGGGGCACTAGTGGGTTTGCTTTTCTTTTGAACAGGCTGGAGCTCGGTTTAATTGAAAAAGCATTGAACGTGGTCGATGCTGGGTTTGTTGTGCACAGGCTGCGCCGGGGACTGGTGTTAGCAGGGGAAAGGCTCATCTCCGGGCGCGGAGCTGAAGGATTTGGGGTCAGCAGCGCCGGGCGCCTGCCTGGCCAGATGTCGAGGCCAAGGGGTGCTGAGGCCGTGGGTGGCAGCAGCCCAAAAAGCAAGAGAGGGGAACAGGTCAGAACCACGCAGCTGAGATGCTGCTTCTGCCCTTGGCTCCCCCCTTCAGTAGCAGCTGGGTCGTGAGATTCCACTTCTGGTGCCTTTTAGAGGGAAGTTTCGCTGTGGGTTTGGGATTTGTTAACGCCACGCCGCTTCGCAGAGCAGCTGGGATGCTGCTCGGGCCACTGGCGACATCCAAGCCTGCCCTTGTTTGCCCGATACTGTCGGGATCGTCCGTGCGCCTCCGGCCCCGAGCCAGCACCGGGGCTGGCAGCACGGCAAGGCGGGCGAGCTGCGAAACCCACAGCCTCTCCCTCCCCCTTCCCATCCCACCAGCGCTCGCCAGCGGAATACAAATGCAGATATTACAGGGGAGAGGGGGAGGCGAGAAGGTGCAGCTCCAATACTAAATAGCTGGGCCCTTTAAGCCGTTTGGCCAGACCTTATCGTTAAAAAGGAGGAAAAAAAATAGTCTCTATAGGATTCTTTGAGTCATTGCTTCTTATGTGTAAACAGAGGGCGGCAGCTTACATAGCAAACTCAGCCTGGAATAGCTTGAGGTGATTAACAGTTGTTTGATTCCTCGAAGATTTCCACATGCTTATGCCAATCCAACTGGGAAAGGCAGAATAAATATTTTGAAATATGCCCCTTCTTTTGTAAATTAGGCATGATGAGTGCTGCTTAACCGGTTAGCTCTGAGTTACAGAATTGGTTTTGTTCAGCAAACAGTAGCAGAAGGGCAGCACTCGCTGCCACCTCCTCCGCGCCGGCAGCTGACTGCGGCTGAGATGGGACCGAGACGGGGCCGGAGGGGTGACGGTGACCCGGCAGCCCCCTGCACCCAGCGCTGGGCTCTCTCTGCCAGCAGCGCTGCCTTGTGCCCTCCTGTTTATACCCCATTTACTGGCGGGGAAGCGGCAGCTGAAGAGATTCGGCAGCATCCTGCTTCCCAGCCCAGGCCTTCTGCCTTAATTCCCCTAATTCCCTCTCCCTTAGAGCATTTGGGTGCCAGCCTCGCTAGACAGTGTTAACCTATAAATTGCAACACGCTTTGCCTCCACCAGGTAAACACGTACAGGTGAGCTAATACTGGCTTAACCCCTTGTGCGAGACCGACGTTAAAGGAGATGGCTGGATCCTGCAAACGGCTGCTGGCTGCTCCGTCCCCGCAATGCCAGCACCGTGGCTTGGTCACTAGGAAGGGCTTTGCTTGAAGGGGGCTCCTGGGCTGTTTGGGGTTACAGGCACACTGTAGAAATAGGAAAATTAGGATGGCAGTCCGTCTGGCGGCGGGACGCGTGTCTGGGCTGCTCCGCTTGCCCAGGGGCTGCGTGTGGCAGCCTCTGCCCCCCTTCCCCATGAGCTTTCCCAGCTCGTGCCTACCCAGAGCAAAAATTTACGATTGATGTTTATGGCAAAAGAAGACTTTTTTCTTTAAAATGAGTTGTGGCATCCATGGTTGGTTTTCCCTTTGTTTATTCACAAGTGATAGGGTAGTAAAACACAGGGAAATACGGAATCACTCGAGCCATAGAGGGTCTGCTTAGCAGTTGCTCTGTTCATTCCCATTACAGGCAACGAGAAGAACATCTCAGATTTAGTCCCAGTTTTATAACAACACTTCCCAACCCACCTGGGGACCACAAAAGTGCTTTACATGCATTAATGAAACAAACAGTGCCACCTCCAACGGGACAGTAAGGTTTTATCTCCCCTTTGCACGTGGTCAGACTATGAATCGTCTCCCTCAATGTCACGGTTTGGATTTTTATCCAGTGACCAGCATGCGTTGGTGTCTCAAATTTTAGATACCCATCCTGATGTGACCAAAAGAAATCCATTGCGTTTATTTACTTTGATTTTGCAGAAGCCAAGTGCTGAGCAGACCCTGGAAGCCACACCCTTTTCCTTTTTTTACCTGGATGGAATAACGTGCCAGGGTTTTCTTTCGCGCCCAGAAAGTCTCCAGCAAAGCCTGAGCTGGAAACCAGCTGCTGTTACCTCCTACCGCCTGCTTTTACTGCAGGGGGGAGTCCTCGTTTTACTGCAGCCTTCCTTCTCCCAACAACTGGCCAGCTCTCAGTTTCCCTAGAATTTCACTTTCTTTGTAAAATCTATTTTTAAAAAATCTCAGAACTTCTGGACCATACGGTAGCAGAAATATTAAGGCTGAAGGGAAGTACTTTATTTGCCAGATAAATAGGCTTGGTGACACTTTGGATATGTAGAAGGTGGTGAATAATTTCTTCTGCTTGGGCTATATATCCTTAGAGGACTCGATGAATTTTTCATTCTGGAAGATGTGTTCGGGTCATTAATTGCAGTTTGCCACAGGTCTGTTCCACTTTTGTCTGGGTAAAGCCTATCTCCTTCAACACACAACTCATTTACCCTTTGTAATCTATGTAACATTTGCATTGTAAATTGGTTAGCTTAACTTAATACATGAGTAACCTCAGTAAACCTTTGGAAAGGATATTCCGTGCGCTGTTAAAGAAGACAGGGACTTTTCCTACAGCACCTGTCTGTGCCAGGCTGGGGCTGGGCAGCAAGGCTGGGGGCTCGGGATTCCCTCTCCCCACCAGCTCGGCTCTCCAGCCGTGTCTCAGCCCCCCGGCCGCCTCCGGCCTCGCAGCTCCTCTCCAGGCAGGATCGGGGGCACGTGCGGCCGTTCCCAGCGAGACGGAAAACTGCTGCCGTTTGCTCTGGGGCAGGGGAGAGTCTGTGGTTTTGCTTTGCCCGTGTGGCTGCCAGTGCAGCTGGAAAAGCGAGCAGAGAGGACTTTAGCAGAGGGTTGGTGTCTGCGGGGTCCCGGTTCCCCTTCTCACCCCAGCCGGAGCAAGCAAAACCTCCATGCTCAGGCACACGGCTGGGTTCCTCTCTTTCTTGCAGATGGGTTGAATTCTGTTCCCGGTCACCGATGGTGCAGCGTCGGCTCTGCTCACAGCTCCTGATGGAGTCGTGTTTGAAAGGCCATGGCTGGAAATCATCTTCCAAGCCCTGCAAAGTTGGTGCCTACAGGCAGTGCCGTGACTCTGGGCTCTTGCTCTCGGGGCCGTCTGTTGCGATGGCACGGTGCCCAGCCTGAAGTTTTGCTGGAGCCCTGCCCCAGGGCGCAGGTGCCAAGAAACGATGGTTTGCGAGAGGCAGGCTGCACCCCTCGCTGTCCGGGCTCCCCGGGAAGGAGTCCTTCCTACCAGGTTGCTGCTCCCCAGGCATCGGTCTCCCAACGCGGGCAGGATCCCTGGCGCTGCCCCATCCAACCGCCTACCTTTCCTGCAGCCTCTATTTGCACAGAGTAAACCGAAATAATTTAAGCTGCTCTGCTGCTGAGTATTATTAATTCCTTGGAGTGAATAACAGCTCTGGGGTTCCTACAAGCAGTGCAGAGAGGAGCAAGACACAATAAGTATAAATTGAGTGAACTCCAGAGATTGGAATAAGAGCTGTGAAATATTGCTTCGGGCCCGAGAAGTGCATTCAACCCATTTTCAGAGCTACCTGAGGGAGACAGGGTGAGACTGGCAGACGACAGCACGCCGGAGTCGGGAGCGGCATGAGTAAAACCTGCTGTCCCAGTATTTCTGGCCTCGTTGGAGTCAGGAAATTTCGGAAAGTTTCTTTTTGTGATGTTTTCTGCCCCACTTTTTAAGCTGAAGTGGTTTGGAGGAATTCAGCCAGGCATTTGAAATCTTTCCCTAGCAAGAAGGGATGGCGGCAGGGTGGTGCATTCGACCGTCAGTCCGTTCGGCAGCGGGACCGCAGACCCCCGGCCCGCTGGTCCCTCCTGGCCATGACCAGCCCCATGCCAGCCCGGCTGCCATCCCGAAGGAGCGATGGCTCTGCTCACTGGGGCTCCGTGCCGATGGCACTGCCCAAAGCAAGCTCTGCCTCCTTGCGCCGAGCCCTGCCGTGGGAGAGGAAGGCAAACCAGCCAGGCAGTGAGGCTTTCTCTCCTAGATTCCCAGAATGATCCATCTGGATAAAAACTGCACAGAAAAGGTGCTGTCTGTTGCCCTTAACTGTGGTGCCCGGTGGCTTGGTACTGCCACAGCCGGCACTGGAGATGCCCCGCATATTTGCCCACATCACAATGACCCATTTGTATATTTTTAATAGAAAAAGTCATGCAAAAATTAGTACGGCCTCACGGTCCTATGGCAGTCAGCACCTCTGCCTTCCGGGGGGGCTTCCCTGAGCACAGCAGTGTTTTAATCTCCTCAATAAGAGAAGATAAAAGAATGGAGGAGCTGATCCGATAGACCCAGGGATAATGGTGTGCATTCTCTGCCTTCAGATAACAGCTTGGTGTGTAAAGAAAATAATCTATGCAGGAGAAGGCGTTGTGTACCGAGGACTGGAGGCGTATCTGGTGCAATTCCCCGGAGTCTGCCAGTCCCGTGGGCTCATCCTGGGCAGCTCCCGCCTTTCTCACTGGTGCTTTTCGCTCTCTGAGGTCCCTCCTGTTGCTTCCCCCCAGCAAGGGCTCTTCTGCGTCAGCCTGCACAGGAGGAGAGCTGGCAACTCGCAAACTCACTTCACTGGTGAGCTTGCACAATTCCCAGTTTGCTGCTGACTCTTGCTGAGACTTGGCTTTGCCGTGATGCTCGGAATGCTGTTGTCCCCTTGCAGGAGGTGGCCCGACGGCGCTCCTGCTCCCGTGGGAAGCAATGGGCATCTCTGAAACGGTGTCTCCATCACCCGGAGCTGCAGTCACTCCTTGTTTCTCCCATGCACAGCCCCGAGGAAGAAGACAGCCAGGACCCTGGGGTTTCACAAACTCCCTGCTCGGGGTGAAAGGACAGGCTTTCCATCCACTGTGAACTACAGTCAGATTTTAAGGTGGGCTTGTGAAATGCCAGGTCCCACCACCCATTCCCAGTCCCCAGAGCCAGTCAGGCTTTGGCAGAAGGCATTCTGTCCCTGGCTGCGTCCTCTTCCCTTGCATTTAGTTCACATTAAGTAGATTGAAATGGTACGTTCATCCCATAGCTAGTCAAATCAGAGCTGCTTTGTTTACACCCTCACCGTCCCAGAGAAGCGAACACGTCCCAGCTTTGTGCTCAAGAAACAGCGGAGGCAGAGACAGGGGCTGCCACGGTGGCTCGTCTCTCCCCTCTCCTCCTCCCTCCCTTTCCCTCTCCTTGAGCACAACCCGAGCAGGCTGCGAGCGCAAGGTGACAGCATCAGCCCCGCTCTGCGCAGCTCGGGTTGTAAGTCAGTTTAAATGAGTCTTATAGCTCCCACACCTAAAATCTTTGAAATATGCGGCAAAGAGGAAACTTAATGAGTATCAGGGAAAATCCTAGGAGAGCTGTAATATTCTCAGTGTGTACAAATCACTGTTTAGGACGTCTCTGCCTGAAAGTCCTTTTTCACCTAGATCATTACCCGGTGCAGAAGACCCAGCCACCGTGCGCTCGGCTGGTGCTGGAGATGGACTCGATTCCTGCCTATAAAAAACGTGGGGAAAGGGGAGGATTTATAGCACCAAAAATCTCCTAAATAGCTTTTTTAAGTACTTTTTCTTAACGCAAACCGTAGGAGCATGCAACGATTGTGGATGGCAGGGCAGTTCCCTTTGTTGCTTCAAATCTGTTACTGCCATGCAAACCTGTGGTGAAACAGGAACCGTATCTCTCCACCCCAAATCTGCATTCAAACCCAGTATAGACGTTGTGATTTCTAAATACTGGTATGAAACAACCAGGTGACCTGCTTTAGCATCTCAGTTACCACTGTCCGTTGCAGAGATGTGCAAATCACATCTCGACAAAAATCTTAAGAATGAATTTTTGGGGAGTCCTTTTCTCCTCAGGAATAAAATACTACTAAAATGCATCGATCAGCGATTTCACCCAGGGATGCCAAAGCACTACGCAAATACAGTTCAGGCTTCCTGTGACCTCTAGGATAACCACAGTCCCCTGCAAACCAAGGTGTAGAAATTGCAAACAACTCGTCCCCGGACCAGGCAGCAAGTCGGGGCAAAGCCAGGGTCGGGCAGCCACCAACCGCTTCAGGACCTGCGCTGCAGCCCGTGTCTAAGAAAGCAAGATCGTGTCCACGTGCTGCTTTTGTTTTTCTTGTGAATGCCGGAGACGATAAACCTTCAGTACCTGCCCTGGCCCCCTCAGTATCTGCCTGGCAGGCAGCGCAATAGGGCCCCAATCCTGACACTCATCCTTGAGCTGATGCCGTAAAATCTGTATTTCCCAGGAAGACTAATACCTTAAGCGCGAACGCTAGCCCATCTAGTTAGAGCTCAGCCGTATTGGTAAGCAAAGGACAGTAACTTTGGGGTCTGAACGTGTTTGGCTCAGCTGATTATTGGTGTTTCGGAACTGTGTCTCTGCCTTCCCCCTTTGCTGCCCACCAGACGAGGCGCGTCCATTGGGTCTGTTTCGGGATTGGGATGGGAACGGGGACCTGGAAGGTGGCGGGGAGGGGAGAACCTATGGTAAGTAGTACCTTTCGCTGAATAAATCGGAGACGTTGCCAGCAGCCTGCCACAGTAAATATGCATGTTAAATCAGATCAGATCTGCAGCAATAGTAAAGATTTAATAGTAGGGGTTTGTTTTCTCCCTACCATAAACACGGAGATGTGAGCACTTCATGGTGAGAACATCTGTGGACTGGGCAGGAGGTGTCAGAAGCTGGATCTAACATGCAAGGCTTCTCTTCTGTGGCCAATTAAACAAATTGCAGAAAAACAGCATTTTATTAGTATTTGCCCATAGCAGTCGCCTGCTGCAATAAATTTCCTTCAGGCACTCGCGAGAAAGGGGAGGAAAAAATTGGCACGTTAACTAGTGAATGGTGGAGAGAGCACACCGCAGCGTAGCCTCTGGGGCTACTGAATACCAAAGTGCCTGTCTCCAAAAACAACTGCTCTGCTTTATCATAAACATGGTGAGTTATGAGATGCTGTACGGTGTACTGTGCGCAAATAATAATAATGAGGAGGAGGCAGGAGGGAAGGATGCTTTCCCAAAGCAGTGGGACGTACAGGAGGTGTGATAACAAAACTTCCTCCAGTGCCTCTCCTCTCCCCTTCTGTTTAATTACCACTTAAATTCTTTAAGAAGTCATCCTTGCCTATTTGCCCTGAGCCTGGCCTGGCCTCTTATTCCCATGTGCTTCCGCTTTTAAGCACAACTTTTGCCTCTTACTTTTTTTTTTTTTCCTTTTATTATGATTGCTTTTAAGGGAGAACTTGTGTTTATTTTTTCCCCTGCAAATGGGGGCCGCAAAGTCAGCCAAGCCCGTCCCCAGCGCCACTTTGCTGGCATTCCCTGGGATTTCTCAGGTCTGAATATGCCAAGATGTTTCTTGGCTGAAGGCCTGGCTCAGTTTATAGAGAGGGGGTGATATTTGTCAATGCGGTATAGCTGAGACACCTTTCCTATCTTACATTTTTTGGATGATGGAGAGCTCAAATGGAGATAGATTTGGTTTTTTTTATTTTCCCCTTTTCCGTTTCTCTCTTTCCTTTTTCTGTTCTCTTCCCTGGGCCAACCCGTCACCATTCAGTTGATTGATACCCCATCCCCACTGATAACCAGCTCTCTCATATCTCGCACACACCAAGCGAGGAAGCGCTTCAGGTCAACCTGTCCTCTCCAGAGAGGTCCTGGGACAATAGCAAGTACCAATAAATACCCCAAATCGCTGAGGTTACAGCAAACAGATGGTGTTCGTGCTGCACAAATACTCTCTGCCAGTGAAGTGCTACAAGAAATGACCTATTTGTTGCTTGGTTATCTCCATATTTTACGTTGGAAGAACCATTCATATCCAAGCAGTGTCACCGTTATCCTGGGAATTCCTCATTTTCCGATGCAGTTATCGACAGCTCTCTGTTCCCAGAAGCCTCCTGTTGCTGTTTGCTCTCCCCCTTCAAGCTTTTCAGCATGATCAGGTAAAGAGATAAATAACTCTAACTGCACTCCTGATTGATAGCAAATTAATGTTCAACAATTACCTCCTTTAAAATGTGCCATTTAAGACTGCCTAAAAATGTTTTTTTTCTCCTTTTTTTTTGTTCCTCAAGAACAACAAAATCAAGGCAGCAGATTATTACTGGACATTAATTATCTATCTTTAATGAAGTAGCTGACCAGATTGGCTGGTGATGGATTACGCCTATGAAATTGTATTGCTCTTGATGCATAGGATATGTTTAGATGGCATCAGCCTTTTGACTTAAGCATGGATTTGATTTATACTTCATTAACATAATTCCTAACACACTGCTTCTTTGAAAAATAAAATTAGTGTCTAACCAGGAGCTAACAAGTTTAATGGCTTGCTTGAAGGAAAACATAACCATTGACTGTGAATAAGCAACTAGAGGCATTAATATGTTGTTGCTCTTGGTTGCATGAATCTATATTTATAGGGAAAAGTTGATATCGTGCTGCTGTGGAGAGAGGGTACGGGTGGAAACCCCTTGCTTAAAAAGTGCGTGTCTGACTTTGCATCAGGCGGTTCCTTCATCGGTCGGGGCGCAGGTGTCGGCGTTGGCTGCTCGGGATGCTCTGGGGAGCGGGGCGAGGTGTGTGCGGCAGTCGGACCGACTCCGGCGCTCCCAAACGTCGGCTCTTTCCTTATTAAACCTGAAGCGCGGTGACCCGTTAGTGATGACAACCATTGCCAGGTTTTTCCTGGCACCTTATGTTGCTGGATCTCAAACAGAAATCACTGCTTCTCCCGCCCTCCTTCTGCTCGGGAGAGATCGTGACCAAACGGCTTTCCCAGTGCTTCCCAGTAAGGCAGTGGTGATGACTGGGGCTAGAGGCCACATCCAGCGCTCTCAAACTTAGCTTTGGATAACCGTGTCTGGAGGCAGCTGGCACAAAAGCAATACAAAGCATGCGGAGATGGATGCGTTGGGCTTCCAGACACTATTCTCATTTATTTCCATTTTGCAAATACTGGGTTTACTGATGATTGCCTGCTAAAGTTTTCTATCAAAGAAGGCTTAGCTAAATAGCTAGCGAGCCTCTTTTTCTTCTCTTCTCTCAAAAAATGAATAGTCCTTTTTTGTTCTTTAAATTATACCATGTTAGCAGATAAACAAGGCAAAAAATCAAAGTAGTCCAAGAGATCTAGGTGGGTACATGAGCAAAATGAGCTCGGCTAGTGAGAATGCACCCACAGAGGAATGAGAAATTGAAATATCAGGGTGGAGCAGGACAGAGCTGCCAGAAGAGAGGGAAGAGGAGAATGGCTGCACTGAAACGAGAAAGCACAAATGGATTCAGGTGGCGGGTAGCCCTTTCTACAAGCTTTGCTTTGCTTTGCTCTCGTTTCGTTGCTCAGTGTAGCGGCAAGCCTGGCTCACTAGCCGCCCTGTAGCACGTGCGTTCGCTGATCTCTAGCAAGTCCCCCGTGCACAGCAGCGCTTGAGGCTGGACCGTGACTCCCTCTGTGTTGTTGAATTGGTATCTGCAGGCTCCAGCGTTTGGCATCTTCTGAGATGGATGATGGACCTCTGACGTGTCAGAGTTTTCTGGTAACAGTTTTAGACGTGAGATCCCGTTTGGCACAGGACTTGCGTTGTCCCCATCTCTTCCGGGCATGGAAAAGCCACTAGAATCCTCAAGAACTTTATGCTTTAAACTGTTTACGGTTTTTGGTTTGCGGGTCGTATTTCAGCATTTTTAATTTTGTTTTGTACCTGCCTGACCCGGAGGGCATGCCACAGCCGCAGCTCTCGCTCCGAGGACCGTTCCACTCCCTGCCTGTGTCTGGCGGGTCCTCCTCCTGTTTGGCATCTTGACACCTTGGGCTTTGATTAATGAGGTGCTCTTCCCTGCGCTATACGAATCCCCGTTAGATTTGGTGCTTATTAATTACAGCACAGCACCGTCAGCACATTTAGAATTGGGGTCCCTGCTTTTCTAATTCTCTTCTTATTTCACGTTGCTTTTTTCCCTGCTTTCCTATCGCCTGTGTCGTCTCCTCCTCGAGGTCACTGATGGATGAGGTTTCAGCAGCAGAGGATACCACGCTGGCTGAGCCGAAGGTCAGCGCTGGTAATGGCTCCGGAGAAAACAACTGTTCAGCAATTCCCCCCTCCGCAGTGCCCAGCTCCCTCTGTGGCGGCTGCCTCTCACCCGGAGCTGGCTCCCTTGCCCACACCCAAGCGCAGGGTTTTTCCACCGCCGCCTCCTGCATCCCTCCTTGATTTCATAAAAGGACTCCAACCTTTCTTCGTTCAGACTTGGTGTGTCCTCCGAGTTAAAAAAAAATCAGATACTTGCTCAATGCAGAGCCCTGGGTGTATTTTCAGGGAGCAGGTTATCTTTTCTATCTAGTTGCTCTGCTGTTGTCGCCGCTCCTGTTACTGTCATTGCTGTTAGTTGGGTTTGAGCCAGGACGGTGCCCAATTTCTATGGCTCCACGTCGTATAAGAGTGTGCAAATGTCCTGGCTGAGACGGAAGCTCCACCACCCTCAGCATCGTGCCACATGGAGTGCGGGGATGGTCCCGGGTCACGCTAAGGAGATGAGACAAGGACAGCGCGAGAAGGGGAGCTGAGGAGGAAAATGCGGGCGCAGGCCTGTGGCACAGAGAGCGTGCGATCCACGGGGAGCTGGCGATCCCCCCTGAATGCGGTTTGCAGGTGAAATGCCAACTGCCGGGGAGTATGACGGCAGAGCTGCGTGAGCTGCACTGCTCCACGTTACCGCTGCCTTGACCGGCTTTCCCTCCCCCTGAAATACAACAGACCTTCTCTCTTTCTACAACTACACCTTTTAATTAAGAAAACCTTGTCACTCGGATGGGGAAAAACAAGGACCTATGGACAGCTACCAAGATGCAAGCAGTAATAGCCAGCACTTGGGCAGGAGCAGTTGTGTTTCATGTGCTGGGCGCAGAAGAGGACAGCGAACGAAGAATGCAGTTTGCCCAGAGAAGTGATTTAGTAAAAGCTGTGTGCGAGCTCCAGACTTGTTGTTTCCCAGTTCGGATGCAGCCATCACTAGCAATTCCGGGCGGTTGCACCCAAGTGACGGGGAACAGGCTGCGTCACCTTCCTTGCAAGCGTTGGGGTGCTGGGGGCTGCTGCCAGCCTGGCACCCCGGGAGGACCGAGCTGCAAGTGCCATCCCCAGCAGCAAGCAGACAGGCTACGTGGTACGCTTTCATTAGCCTGTGGCTTCACCTCCCACAAAACAACACGGGAATTGATAATAAATGAACACACGCATCTCTGCCTGAAGTCACTTACCTGATAAACACCCTGGCAGGAAGAGGGCAGGCACGATAACAAAGCGAACAGCATCCCCCTTAATCTGGTTTTAAAACTTTTCTCTGATAACGGGATTGCTATTTTATTACCAGTCACTGTTTAGCTCTTTTACATGACCGAAGTAAACACCACAGTAATTTATACTGTCCTCCCAGATCAGCTTCGCCCTCTTTTACATCTTGCCTTGCAAATAATAAGGCAGCCCACAAAGCCATTTGTTTCCTAATGACAGGGGTTTCCATAGTGAGCAGATTAAGGAGGAGGAGATTAGAAGATTATACACCAGGCAGGATTCGCAGGTTCACAGGTTTATGGGGCTTTGGAGATCCAACGATTAATGCATTTCATAAACGAAACTTTCTTTAACAACAGGTAGAACGGAGGGAACCACGTGTTTTAATTGGCAGAATTTATTTAGCAGTTTTCACTGATGATGCTTAAAGCACTCAGAAAAGGCGTGTACAATTAAGGGGTCTTGCTGCTCCGATGTTGATAAGGGTTGGTAGATCGACTTCGTCAAAGTTGCTGCAGATGAACGCCGGTAGCAGCTCTGTGGCCCGTGTCCGCCCGGGCTGAGCCCTGCGCCCCTTTCTGCTAAGACCAGGGTTGCTACCAGGGTGCTGGGATAGCATTAATTGTTTTCTGTCTTCAGTGGAGGAAGGAGCAAAACTGCTTTTCCATCGGGGCCGTATGTGCCAGACGCACTGTTGTTATTTATCGTGGCACTGTGATAGCAGCCCAGCATCTTTGTGCTGGGCAAGGTGTGCCACAGGAGTCCTTTTCACATGATAAGGTACAGCAGGGGAGGAAACGGAGATAACATCCAGGACATGTATTGTGGCAAATAGCTTCAGTGGAAGGACTGGGAGACTTGGGAAACCTGAAATCCACATAAATCCTATGGAAGAGGACAGAGCTGCTAAGGCTCCGTGAGGGCGAATACTGCAATTTGTTGCTGCCCTGGGCAAGAGGGCTGCAGGGAGCCAAGGAGAGCTTGAGGTGGGGTTGTTTGTTGTTTGAATTCCCCATGCAGAATCCCAGGTTTGCATCAGGAAGCTGAAAGCATGAAACCTGAGAAACTGGGGAGGGGACCCAATATATCTTCTATTTGGTTAAAAGAAGCTGAAAAGGAAAAAACTGGGAAAGAAACTGTGACAGCGTTCTTCTCTTTCATTTTCTGATGAAAAATCAAACCGGCAGGAAAAGAAGAAGCACTTGCTGTCATTTAGTTGGAAACCCAGTTTTCCATGAAAAGTAGGTTTCAATGGAAAATTTCCACCTCTCCCTTGTGTATAGTTTTAAAGCTGGCCGCCTTCTCCCCATTAAAGCCCATGAGAGTTGTCTTGCTCGAAGAGACGCCTCAGAGCTGGAGCAGAAGGATGCAAAGAGCCATTTCAAATGACCCAGAAGGACAATTCATCATTAGGTGCCTGAAATGGGCTGGGGAGACTTTGGTTTCTGGCACGCTGGCCTACATGCCCGTGAGGCCAAGAGCTTGTCTTGCTTTCTCCGTGCTCTCTGTGCCATGAGCAGCTCCTTGCCGCTGTGCTCCCCTTGCAAAGCCCTGGGCCGAGGGCAGCGTCCTGGTCTTGCTGTGCCTGAGGGAATGCTGAGGCTCAGGGAAATCGGGGTCTCGCTCGGCTTCAGCCCAGCTCTGCCTTGGGGAGTCGCATCCAAGCCCCTCTTTCCTCCAGCCGTCGTCGGCGCCGTAGGGGGAACGCGTAGGGAAGGGCTCTGAGCTGCAGGGCGGCTCTGAGGGGCTTGGGCGACCACCTCTCTGCTGGGGCTGACTTGCCCTTCCTCTGGTCGCCTGCACAGAGAAGTCGTGGATTTAGCAACTGGTTTTGGACACACACACACCCCCTTCCCCTCTCCCTGGAGTTGGTTCCTGCAGCTCGGTGCCTGCCCGTGCCAGGACAGGGACCTTCTCCGAAACCATCCCTCTGGCTCCTTTCCCATTGCTAAAGTCGTTTTCAATTGAGTGTTTAAAATGAACAATAAGGGCTTAAAACAAGCCAGCCTGGGCCTTTCTAAGCCGGGGCGTGCTGACATCCAGGCATAGCTGGAGGGTGGTGGGAGCCTGCACGCCAGCGTAGGGGCTTCGGGTCGTTCTTCCAAGATGACTCAATCAACTTTGGCTCCTCAAACAATACCCCTGGCCTGCCAAAAGAGACAATGCAGACAGGACTCTTGAACCAAAGGGTTGGGGGAGCCCTGTCAGCCCGGATTACAGGAACGCTTAAGAGTTAATTAAATTACAATTTGCTATGCTGCCAGTTCACATGAAGCTGCAACATCTGTGGATGGATGGAGGGATGGGAGGGAGCTGGGCAGAGAGATGCCGTCCTGCCTCTGGGGCTGCAAGATCTCCACCTGCTCTTCGGCAATGCTACACTGCAGCCAAACAGAGAAGGCACAATAGCCGTGAAAAGAGCCGGATTTCTGATACGGTAATATCTGTGGCTAGAGCCTGTGTTTTTAAAAATCTTCAAGTGAACGGGAGCCGAGCAGTGCGCAGATATTTGCCCCAGGTCTCGGGGACTAACTGGCGCATCGGGATAAAGCTCCGCAGTGCCAGCTTGCAGAATGAAAAGAGAAGATACTAGAAAAAATAATAATTGTAGGGGGCTTTCTGTGTCTGCTTTAAGCTATGGAGCCTCAGATTTTAAAACTTTCCTCCATGACCACTCGTTTTCCACATATGTCAAACTTTCTTGTTTTCCCCTGAATCCAGGAGCTGGAGCTTTAGGAAACCTGTTGTGAGACTCTCCCGAGCTCTCCGCGTGGCTCTGCCGTCGCGAGGGGACGCAGAGCCCCCGCAGTGGTTTGGGAGTCTGCAGGCAGGCTCGTTGTGTCCCTGCATCCCTGGGTTCGACTGCTTTGAAGTTAGAGGTCTCTGAACGTGTAGGTCTTTTGAATCTGTCAGTCGGTCGGTCTGGTTTTTTTCTGTTTTCCTGTTTGCAGCAAAATTAGTAGGGGCTGAACGTGGGAGCTTGACTCCAGACAAGTGCAGGCACATGCACACAACCTGAGGAGTAGCAGGCGAACACTTCTGTGGTAATAAGCTCCATGCTGTGCTCAAAAAGGGCACTTAATTTTTCATTCTTAAATGCTGTGATGTTCTTGTCTTCCAGCTTCACCAAAACTCCTCCATGGAGATGGATGGGCCATGCAGAACACAGTTATCAGAAAGATTAAGCCAGGACTTGTCATTTTTTATATCAGCGAGCAGTCAGGTTGACGAGTGATGTCCTCTTAGCTCCTGGGATGCGTCCGGCACCTTTAGTGCCAGTAGTAAAAAGGACTATAAAAAATACCATAGAAGAAAGGGTAATGATGAAATTTAACTGCTCCCTAGCACACACCTGGGGTCTAGTAATCTGGAAATGGGGGGTTCAGGTGCTTCATCTTTTACTGCCTTGTCCTTGTCTGTAAGTTTAAGGTCCTTCCACTGAACCATAACATATTGTGGTCAATGCGAAGAGCCAGTCCTTGGCCCCTGCGCAGCCCGTGGAGACAGGCAGGGATGTTTCAGCGCAGGCAGGGGCATGCCGAGCACTTTTGCCGGAGGCAGGCTGGAAGAAGGAGCAAGCGCTCGGCTTGGAGGGCTTCGCCCCTGCGCTGTGACAGCGGAGGCATCTTCACGGCACGGTTTCTTCCCTCTCGCTGGCCGCTTGTGAACGATAGCGGCCAAGAAAGCGCCGGCAGCGGCAGCGGGTGCTGCCTGCTCCGGCTGCGGCACGCCGGGGCGGCACGGGCACCCAGCCCGGGGAGTCCCTCTCGCTGCCCGAGGCAGCGTCTAGCAAAGGGCCAGGGCGATGGAGGCAACTCGGTGCGTATCGTACGGAACAAGTTGGCGTTACTTTGTTATGTTGCAGGATTGCGGCCCCTCCCTGTGTTATTAATCTAAGAAACAACTGATACTAAATGATCGTGCTACATTAAATTTATAGACCCTTGCATATAGCTTCTATTGATCTTTTTTCAAGCATCATAAATATGTGATGGAGTGTGTATGGCAATGCTTTCCCCACCACTCCATTAATGGTGGTTAAACTTTTCATCTCTGTGGCGGAAACGGGCAATGTGTCTCTGCGGGCAGGGATATCCTGGCCATATCATTTGTATTTTAATTACCAGTAGGTGGAGAAAGCTTCACCAGCAGACCAGAAGGAAAGAGCTATGGCGTTTCTTCTTTCCCGAAATTGCCTCTTTCCCTCTTCCTCTCCCTGGCTGGGATCTGTCACTTTTCCTTACACATCTTCTGTCTATCCAGAGCGATGCATTGGTGTATTTGCTCTTAACCCCGAGCACCACGTTCCCGATCCAGCCCTGCTGCTTACAGCACCAGCAGCATATCAGAGCTGGGGGGGTTCATTTACAGGAACCAAACGAGGTCTTGCCTTGGGTTCGGGAGAGCAGCTTACAAATGCCAGGACACTGCTGAGTCTTTTCTATGGTCTCTAGCGTTTGCCACGCTGCCAGGGCCCTGTGCTGTGCGAAGGGGCGTCACACCGTGCATGGCACCGAGTAGCACAAGCTGTGCAGGTGCTCTGGGACAAGGACACCCGCTACCCCCAGCGTCTGGAGGAAATACCCAGACCCTCAGGTACCGCTGTGATACAAACAGGGAACAGGGATTTGCAAATCATCCTTTAGCATAGCCTGAAACAACTTATATCCTAGAGCCATCTAGGGGCGAAATCCCAGCTCCATTAAGTCAAGGGGAGTTTTGCCGTTGAGTTCAGGGGTCAGGACTTGGGAAGGAGTGATGTTTTCATGCTTTTAGGACCTTGTGGTGCTCCCAAACCCATGCTGCAACAGTTGGTATAATGAAAATTTGTCTATCGATGCTTCTGCTCCAGCAGTGGCATCGGGGAGCAGTAGTATGCGAAGCCAGGGCTTTGCCAAGTCTGCACGGAACAAAGGCTGTGGAAAATCAGCTGCGAACCTTTTGGCTTTCTTGATTCTGCTGATAATTTGCGATGTTTTTCAAGTGCAGATCAAGAAATTGGTGCTTGAAAGAGCCTCAACAGGATGAGAGGTGCAAAGCCTAGAATCTGCATCTAGAAGTATGTGTAAAAAATACCTCTAATTAACTTTAGAAACGCGAGCGATTCCTGACTGAGCCCTGCTGTACAAGCCCCAGAAATATTCCTTGCTGTGTCTGGGAAGGCAGGTGGGCGGCAGGGTCTGTACCTGCCCCGTGCCCCTGTATCGCTGCCCGTAAGTGAGCTGCCTAGCCACTCGCTCTGGTTTTTCCTACCACTTTGGCTCTCTTGCTTGTAAATACGCCGGGAGTCTGAGCTCCGAGACAGAGACATCTCAAAGCTACACTGCAGTGCTCCGTGCCTCAGTTCCCCCCACTGCAAAATGGGGACAGTAACGCATCTGCGGAGGAGCTGGAGAACCTTGGCGAGGTGCCTCAGGACCCTTGACCAGGAGGTGCCAACAGCGTGCCCAGCTATCCTTCTGGCAATTAGTTCCACTTACGATGGGAGAGAGGGGATAACTCGGAGCAGTACAATACCCTCCGTCTAAATTATTCCTCCTCCTCCTCCACAAATGTCATAGCAGAGATTAGCCATCATGTGTCCTTAAGTATCCCATTTATCCCAAATGACTCTGAGCATGTTAACTGCATTTAGATTAAAATGAGCCTTTATACCCATAGCATGTTCCTGGTCTGGACCAGCCCCTGCAAGGCCCCTCGTTTTGCCATTACAGGAGCTACGGATGCGGGGATACCTGAGCTGTGGGACAGGGAATGTACATCACCAGCGTGGCAATTTCATTTTTCCAGATACACCTTTTTCTCCCTACTGTTTCAGGACAACTTTAATCCCTATAAAATTCTCTTGATTTTGACTTGCCAATCATGGATTCCTTTTCAATTAACCTCAAAAAACACCAATTAAAGGGAATAGTGCTGCAATCACATCAGAATAGGCTACACCAAAGCCTTTAGAAGTGTTTTAGCACCAAAAATTAATGATAAAGGTCAAAACCAGGTTGCAGGGCAGAGTTAGCTTTGAATGGGAAACCCCTGAATTAATGTAAGCCCAAGCTCACAAAGTCTTCTGAAAATTTGGAGTAGATTTAGTTAAGCTTCTAATTTGCCGGGTTTGTCTCAGACATGTATAAAGAGTTTTGAATGTGTTGGAGTCTCAAACTGAAGGCAGGGGAGAAGTCTGGCTCTGCCCATCAAACCTCAGCAACTTTCTCTGCTTTGTAACTCCCTCCGAGTGGGATTGCTGGTTCTCACTGGTCCCAGTCCGGCTGTCCCAGAGCCTGTTCCCGGCAGCTGGAGGGAGCAGCGGGGGAGAGCCCAAACGGCTCCACTTCAGATTAGGTGTGAACACAGGTCCTGGGGCTGGTCCTGGGGGAGCCACGCCGATTTCAGAGCTGGGTCTGCATCTTGGGTGGGCAGCCTGGGCTGGGGAGGGCTTGGTCTGTAGTGCTGGGCTTTATTCCAGGCCTGAGCAAAGGATGCTCTGTGCAGTTCTTGAGAAAACCAGTAACGGGAAAGCTCGGGGGTTTTCTGATACCCTGGACAGGCTCGTTGCTAGCGTGGAGATTTGTGAGCAGGTCCCGCACAGTGTTGGCTCTGGGGTATCACTTTGTGCCTGTACTCCTCCCTTTTGCTGTTCCTTTGTGAGATAAGAAGCTTTCTTCTCCCTGGCACCGCAGCCTTGAGAGAGGCCCTGGGGGTGTTTGATGGGACAGGAGAGTTGGAAACCCCTTGGGATTCTCAGCCTCGGTGGTGGGAGGACAGAGGCAATGGGAAAATCTGCGCTGGTTCTGGGCACTTGGAGCCACACAGTCAGAAAGCCGGGCAGGCGGCATTAACAGGCGGAATAAACCACACAGGGCTCGGCAACACGGAGGAGGTGAGGAGGACAGGCCTGGCCGTGTCCCCCGGACCGGCTTTCAGCTCGAGCATCCTTCTCGGCACGCAGCCGAAGCCACCGCACAAGCACACACACGCGCACGGCTCATCTGCTTTTATGAGCTGGGAAAAGATCGGTGGTGGTGCACGTGTTTCAGGTGACAGATGACTCCCTGTCCTGCATAACTGATGGTGGGAATAACTTCGACTGCTTTCTTAACTCCGTCGGGATGGGGATTTGATGGTTGGGATGCGGTATAATGAAGGAGAGAAGGTGTCTCTTGGCGGTGGTGTGAGCGGAGAGGCCGTGCGGGCTTTGGGAGAGGATGGGGTGGAGGTGGCCCCGCTGCTGGGACGGAGGAGCGAGGCATGGGATGCAGCAAGCTTGGAAAAGCAATGGCCAGCGGTGTGGGCTTGGGGAGGGCTGCGCTGCCAGGGCAGCTGGTGTCCCCCGCGCTTGACATAGTCCTGCCTTGGGGAGTGCCGCCGGCCCCGAAAAGAAAACTTGAACTCCCACCATCCTGGTGGGAACATCCCGCTCGCATGTTGACCTAGATGCCAGCTGAGGACCACCCAACCCGGGGACGGCCGCCGCAGCACCGGGGTGCCACTGAAGGCCATCAAGCCTTGGGAGGACCTCACCCGTGTCCTCTCGCCCATCCCTGCTGCCGGTCCCTCAGCACCGTCCCAGCCGTCGGAGCGGGACCGGTGACGCGGCTGATGGAGGCGGCAGATTAGCTCTGGCAGCGTCAATGCTCCGCTCCTCCGGCTGAGTCACCAGCACTTTAACGGCAAGTTAAAAAGAAACAGGTTAGCATATCGTAACATGACAGAACTTTGAGAAGATTGGACTGCTTTTCTCCTCTCGTTAACGTCCCCCGGGGCCCGTGGTCTCTTTAGTACTAACACAGTAACGAAGGCCACAGCCTATTAATTGCAGTGACAATGATAAAGGAAGAGTCAGAAGCAGCTATTTGTCTTTCATGTAACCTCGTGCATCATCACAAGATAAATGAAAACTCATTTTCTGCTTTGATTCAGTCTAATTTTTCAGGGCCCCCGAGGCAGGTTACAGGAACTGTGTCGCTTCATCCCCATAAAAGTGCTGGCCCCGAGGTTCAAGGGTCAGGGAAAGTGCAAGCCGGCCGTGAAAGCCTGTCTCTCCGCAGCCTCCCAGGGGTGACGTAAAAGCAGGAAGGGGTCTGCTGCTCATCATCATTAAATCCCCATTGAAAGGCGTTGTCCGGGGCCTGATAGATGATCCACGTGGCAAAGCTACTCCCTGTCCCCAGCACCCCTGGTCACCTTCCCAGGGGACCTCCGCCGGACCGGCCGTTTGTGCCCCTTTGTGCACGTGCGCGAGGGCGGGTGAAGTTTGGGGAAGAGTTTTCGGGGAAAGCACCTCATCCCAGCCCTCTACCCAAAATTATCGTTTCCGAACGCATGCGGGGTTTCGATTAGAGGGTGGGATGATGCGGTTTTACCGACTTTGAGGTCATGGGTACTTTTGAGAGTAAAATGCGCTCAGGGTATTTCAGCTGCGCTGTGACCTGCTTAGCAAGGAGTGATGGTTTCAGAAGGGATGGGGCCAACTTCAGTACCGGTATAAAGGGAGGAAAATACTCCAAAGTTGTATCAGCTGCCGTTCCCATCTCTCCTCCGCCGGCCTTGTCACACTTTCCTGCCATCCGATGTCCCCCGTTCTCCTGGGATCTCTCCTGTGGCAGCACCAGAGCCTTGAAGCATCTCGTTGGCCTCCGAGGAGCTGCTCCAGGCAGGGAGCACCACGTGTAGTACCTGGGGTTTGCTGGATCTGGCCCTCACTTTGTAGAAAGACTGGTCTGGGGCTGGGGAAGGATTTTGGAGGTCTGTGCAGAAGTGTTTGTCAGAGCTGTAGAGCAAAATAGCTCACCGAGTCAGAGGAATTTAAAAAAAAAAAGAAAAAAAGAAAAACATGGTTTGTAGGAAATTAGCCCATTCTATTCAAGAGGAATCAAACCTCACACGTATAAACTGGACACACCTCTTCTGAAAATTCTGGTGTTAACAATGTACAGTACATTAACTTGATTAATCATAATATAATCTTTGTCTGCGTGCTGCACCGATGTCTTCTCCGCCAGTCCCCCAAACAGCTTACCCATTTTACACTACGTAATATACGTTCCCCTCCTGGTACAAACAGAGCTGAAAATAGATACAGCCCTGACGATCCAGCGACATCCTGACCATCCTGGTCCTGCCGCCCTCCTGGCTCCGGGCTCGCGATGGCACGGATGGGGGCTCCCATATGTCCAGGTTTCCCAGCCTGGAAGTTTTGCCCAGCCAGAATTTGTGGACTTTGGCCCCGTGCCTGGATTTCTGGACATCCGTCAGCCCACTCATAGCGGTAGCTCCAACTGAGCTGTCGGATGTCTGGAAGTCACAGATAAATGACCGGTGTGCTGTACGGCTCCGTAACGCACACGCGCGCGTGCCCAGCACGCCCCAAACCGGCTTGGCCCGCGGCGGGTATGGCAGAGGGCTCGTGCACGGGTGGCCTTGGGGGGGTCCCCGGGGGGAACCGGCTGCGGGCAGGTCTCCCGGCGGAGCCAGAAGGACTCTGCCCGGGAATCCATCTGCACAGGCGTTACTGCAGGATTGTAGCCTGAGGCTGAGCCTGGTCTCATTCCCGGCCGCACCGCTTGGCTGTGGCCCTGGGGGTGACGTCCCGCTGCCTTCGGAGAAGGGTCCAAAGCCACTCAGGGGAGGTGTGGGAGTAATGAAACATGCGTCTTGCTGGTCATAGTGGAGAAAGAGGGAAAAGAGCGCTGAAGGGAAGGCGACCACGGCTGTCCGGGGCTGCACCCGCTCGCCGCCCCGCTGAGCGGGATGGCAAAGCCCCGGATGGGACGCCACGGGTCTGGCTGGGACGGTCGGTGCTGTGGCGGAGCGATGCTGGGCTGCTCCCCCCGGCCCTGCAGCCTGGCAGGCCTCTGCCATATATATAATGTTGGATTTGAACTGATAATACAATTTCCTTCCTAAATGCTGGATAAGAAAATATCACCAGGGCATTTCCCCAGTGCCGATTTACTAGCATCTGCTCCAGCTGAGGCCAGCGAGAAGCCTAATCTGGGGAGATTTGAATGTTATTGGAATTCATGAATTTTTGCCTTGTTATTATTTTGACTTTTTCTTTTAAGGCAAACCAAAACTTTCCAAAAACGTAAGCTCAGCTGTCAGTATTTCGTAGCCTTGGACTCGGGGACAGCGGCCGAGCGGCCAGCTTGGAGGGCACCTTCTTCTCCGGCCGACGCGGGCAGGATCCCTGCCCCAGCTGCGCAGCTGTGAGCGGTTGCCTGCACGGCTCCTGCCCCAAGGCTCAGGCAGGATTTGCCAAACCAGCCTCTCGTCCTGTAAGACAGGCAAAGGGATGAGTTACAGGCTGGGGCAATTGCGGACGGGAGGCACAAAGGCGGGAGATGCGCAGGGAGGTCTCTGGCCTCTGAGGAGGTAACGCTGCGTGTGACAGCAGGGACCCCAGGACAGGACACCAGTGCCAGGGAGGAAACGAAAGCAGGAGCATCGCACCAGGGATGGTTTCTCCCATCCCGGGGATGAGCTCCGAGTTATTTAACCGTTGCCTCCTGTGTGAGAGATGCTTTAACTCTTTCAGCTCGTAGCTCAGGCAAGCTGCTGAAGTGGAACGATGACCAGCAGGGCGATTCACCCTGGAACAGGAGCTCACCGGCAGGAAGCCCCAGCTTTGTCCCAGGTGAAAACCCATCCCTGGGGAAAGCAAAGGAGTTTTTTCTGGGGCTGGGATGTCACTCATCCATCTCCTGGGCAGGAAAGCACCGTTTTTCTCCCGGAGCCTTGCCTCCAGCCCCACAGAAGGGTGTGCGGGGAGATTTCCAGGAGGTTGTAAGTCTGGTTAGGAGGAGGAGTGGGGTCAGGGTCGCACCTTCCTCGACACCCTCCACCCTTAGAGCCAAAGCAGCACGTTGGGTCGAAACCCACGTGCCGGTGGGACGTGCAGAGGAGCGGCGAGGGGCGCGTGCGTGAGGTTTGTTGCTGTCAAAACCCACAAACAGTTTTAAGAAGGAAGACTAATTTCCCACACGAGTGTTTCCTGAGTGGATTGCGTTTCATTTTAAGGACTTCTGGCTTCGCTTTTCACCCTTTTGAAGTTAGTTATTATCGAGGTTCTGCGGTTCCTTAATTCTTCTTCTCAGAAGCACAGAGTGAAAGAAGCATTTTGCATCTGAAAATAAAGCAAGCACTGTTATTATTCGGGTTTTCTCTTTTTTAATTTTTATTTAAAGAAAAAAGGAGAGAAAAGAAGTGGTGGGGCAGCCAGAAGGGACTTAAAGAGCAAAATGAGAACTAAAGACCAAATAAACACACACATTCTTCAGCACCAGGGTAGGAAACGTGCGTTTCTCTTCCATTTTCTCCTGTTCAGGAAGGAGGGGGAAGGCTTTGCTAACACATTCAAATGAATTTGATATTCAATCAATGAAGATTAACTTGCCCAAGGTAAGATGGTTTTTACATTCATAAGGAAGTCAAATACGATTATGCATATGAGGAAATTATACAGAGATGAGTAGAGTATAATGTATGATAATTATTTGAAAGGATATACTTACACACTGATTAGCATATCTTGAAGACCAGACAGAGATGGAAGAATAGAAGGTAAAGAGATTCCTCAAGATGAACAAACTGTATAAAACTCACTCCCCCAAAATCATAGAAGTTAGTTAGAAATAGCATTTTCTTAAGGATGGCAACCTTAAAAAAATCCCTCACAAGTTCACCTCTTGATTAGAAATTAAAAAATAAAATAAAATTCAAATCAAGTGTGTGAAACTTTGCTAGGAATATCCTTCTGCAGAGGAAGGATGGACACAAAGAGATGAAAGGGGAAGGCCAGCG
>JANZLQ010000089.1:2401229-2408729 GCA_026212715.1 Elanus axillaris | reverse complement strand
GGTGGCTGATGAATCGGAGGCTGTTCCCCCTCGCATTCAGATGGCCCTCGGAGAAGGAGAGGGGGGAGAAGGAGCAAAGGTGCCCAATTAAATGCACATTTATAGCTGATGCCGAGTAAACAGTTGATTGCATACGCGGCGCCCGGCAGCGCACGGGGGGGACCAACGCGGCGCACGGGCACCGGCTTCGGGCTGCTGCGCCGGGGCATGCCGAAATGCTGCCTTTGCCACGGAAAAAGTTGACACCGGTTTAATATATATTTTTTTAATCATCCCAGTCCAAGGTGATGGCAGGGCTGGGCAGGGACCAGGCTGTTTGCTGCTGCGTTGGGCTTCTTTCCGCAGTAAATGCAAATGCTCTGCAGAAAGCAGATCCTTTTAGCAAAAAACAGTGTATCGCCACAGAAAAACTTTTAGCAGAGACATTTTGACTCCTCTCTCTGGTCCAACTTTGTTTACTACAATGCTGAGCCAAATTCCCTCCTTGTGTACACAGCCCCTTGCTGTTAGCTTGCACCTACGAGTACGTAGCTGTTGTAGTATGTACCTATGTTGTTTGAAGCCTCCGCAGACAGTGAAAATGCAAGAGGGTGTTTTGTTTGTTTGTTTGATTGCTTAAGAGCAAAAGCTTCTGAACCGTTTACGCGCCCTCTTCGCCGCTTCCCTCCCCGTTCAGACCAGGCAAAGCGCCGAGCCCGTCGATCTGTTGATGGCCAGGTGATGCTGCGGTGCTGGCGGGGAAGGATTTTCCATTCCAGCTGCTCCTGCCATCTGGGGAAATCAAAAGGAGGGGATTGGATCAGCTGGTCGAATTAAAAAATGTGAAACTTGTTTCAGATGAGTTGTCTAATAGATTCAGCGAAAGGTAGATCAGCGACTGTTTTTCCTTTGGAAAGGAAACATTTTTTAATCTGTTATACAATGGAAATGCCCCGCGGGGGCTGATAAGTCTTGTCATTTAATTATCCTTTAGGCTTCTGTGTGTTGGTTAAAAACTCTCTTCATTTGGTTCTTCCCCGTATTGTCCTTGCCTATCTAGTGTGGCAGGGCGATAAGTCCAAGGAAATAGCAATGTAGAGAGGAGGAAGGCTGCTCGGCGGTGGGTAGGTGAGCGGAAGGCGCTGCTTTCTGCCTCGGCTTCTCTGTCTGCGCAATGGGAGAGCAGGAGGCTTCACCCTCCTACGGCTGCAAGGGTTTCCCGGGAGGAGCGGTGCTGCAGATGCCAGAGCGGGTCTGCATCACCGCTGGTCTCTAGATCAAGCGCTTTCGATGTCTGGATCCGAATTCCTTGCCTCCTCTTAGAAATAATGTGCGGTGCCCTGTGCGAAGCACGGACTTGCACCGGGCTCTCCACAGAGAGCGCGGACACCCCAGGGAGGAAGAGCTTTCCTCTTTGCACAGAAAGACCCCAAAAATCTGACCAGGTCTTAAGCTCTATTTGGATTAGGAGGTTGCAAGTGCCCCTGAAAGGGTAGCTTACGTGAAAACAAGTACTCGGCACCAAGAGAAAACCATTTTTGTTAACTAATTTGAAGGAAAGGGGATTAATCTTGTTATTTAAATATTTTCTGAAGCAGCACAGAAGTTCTCCATTGTGGGTAGCGCTGTGTTTTCCTCATTCCCAGAGAGAGGTTTGATTTTAAACATGTAATTTGTTCAGCAATTAGGGGTCTCCTCTGCTCTGCATACGGGCATGTCACTGCTATTAATGTCACCGGGAGAGGAAGAAGCCCGTGGGCAGGAGAACGGACCCCTTGATGTTTAATGTGGCCTAATCTCTGGTGGGGCTGGGGAAATGTAAATAGGAAGGCTGGTGGAGTAAGCCTTGAAAAATAAGTGTCTGTGCTCGTGTCCTCAGGACCCGATCCGGAGCCGGTCACAGCCCTTGGGACTCCCACGGGTGCGGGATTGGGCCTTTGCTCGCTTCAGTTAATCCCTGTGGAGGTGGTCAGCACTCGGACACCCCACGCAGCCCATTCACAAGTCCAGTGCTTTTGCCACACGCCCAGCACCCTCGAGACATCTCACCTTACTTCCACCCTTTCTGCGCATCATCAGGACCTGAATTAACAAGCCACAGCAGAAGGAGGATGGCTCCCGGTGCCGTAGGGATGCTTTATTTAAACCTCTGTCCCTAAACACCCTGTGCAGAGGCGGGCATCCCTTCTGCTGCTTGGGGCGAGGAGAGCAGCAGCAGCCTCTCCGACAGATTAGCGGTGGTGGAGATGTCATCCCTACCGTGGCAGCACCGGCAGAAGGACGAGCCGGGGTGCGGGGACGTGCCAGCGGCTGGGATGGGTGGGATGGGGAGGGCCGGGGCAGGGAAGGGCTGGCACGGCCGTGAGTCCCGCAGGATCCTGCCTGCGCACGGCTGGCTGCCAGGCACCTCCCTGGCCGGAGCACCAAAGGGAACGGGGCAGGGAAAGCGAGAAGAGGGCAGTTACGAGCGTCAGGTTTAGCACCCAGCAAAGCGCTTCTGCAGGAAAGAGGGCTGCTCATCTTGGACCGTCTCCCGGTCCGTGCTCCGCGAGGGATGAGCAGGTTTATACGCTCCGGTCCAGCCGGCCCCTGGAGCTGCGTCTCTTCTGGCACCAGAGGAGGGGACAGGAGCGAGGCCGCTGCTCCTGCTCGGATCTGTCGGGCTGCGGGGAGGTAAAGGCCTTGGCCCCGCTACCTTTCCAGCTAAATCAGCACTTGGTGTTTTCATCAGACAAAGGCTGTTGCTAGATACGTGGCATCTGTTAACAGACTACTGCTGTCATTAGCTGCAACCAGGCATCTGCTGCTCCAACCCAACACGTAACAGATGCCAGTTTGGAAGGAGTGGGGGCAGGGAAACCCCGAAGCTCTAATATTTCACTTTTCTACCGACGGCCCTTCACAGTTGGCAGCGGGGCCGGTTGCACCTCGGCGACTGCGGTATTCAGATGAAATCTGCCCTTCTTGCAAACACCTCCCCGAGTCCCTGCCCCGAGCACTCCCCCTCTTTGCTCCCCTCGGCTCCGTCTGCAGCCCGAGTCGATTCCCCGCTCGCCTGGCTCCTTCATTACGGCCGCGTGCAAATCCCCGAGGTGGTTTGGGCATGTGGGGCTCAGCGTCGGTGCTGGCACGGCCAGCTCTAATCTGCAGCCGCGGAACCGGCATCGCCCTGTGCCAGGCTGGGAGAAGGCACGGCTCCGGCGAGCCAGAGCTGCCCCGGGGGCCGTGGCTGGGCACGGGCAGTGTCCAGCCCCCGCAGACCCCCAGCTTTTAGGGGAGACATAAATCAGAATAATAGTAATGATGATGTACAAGGAAGGGGACGGCGGCTTTGGATCTGCCCACTTTCAGGTTTTCCAAGCGTGTTCTGGGATGGGTGAGGGGAAAAGGGGAAAAGCGCTTGTCCTGTGGGGCTTTTCCCCTAATACCATACAAATGGGAAGACGAGGACCCTGTGCTGATGGGTAATGAGACAATATCAACGTGATGTGTTGTTAGTACCGTACCAAATAGGCTTTTAATTTTCTGGGGAGGTGTGGTGCATCTCTGCAGTGCCAGCATCAATCATCGTCACGAGGTCCAGGTCCCGACTCTCCCGGGGGCCTTTCATTGTAAAGGATTCCCTCTCCCTCTGACTAGGGGCTGTTCTACCTCTGTGGCGATGCCTCTCGCAGACTAATTGCTGATTTGTTCTTCTTATGATGATAGAGCTCATGTCACTGCAAAACAGAACATTAGGATAAAGTCTTTAAAGTGGCCGTGCAGCTGGAAAACTAATTTACAGTCCCTTCTGGTTAAAAAAAAAAAAAAAAAAATAGTGGTATCGGTAGCCAGGACATTACTTGTGTCCATTAATGGTTGGAAATGAATACGAGTTCGGTCATAAGCTGCTCAATACTCAGTTAGCATGGCCGTTTCCTCGGATATCTCTCCTTCTTTTCTCCCAAATCTTTGTAACTAACTTTTCTTTTGGTTTCCTCTGGTTCTGTGGGGAACTGGGGGGTGTTCAGGGTATTTCTTCTTGTGCCGGAGGGCAGAGGTTGTGCTCGCAGAGACGGGAAGAACCTTTCCTGCCTCCTAATTCCTTGAGCCCCTCAGCCCCCGCCCAGCTCTCCTTCCCCACTGTCAGTCGCATTTACCAAGACACATTTGTTCTGGCTCCTAAAGCACAGCAGAGAGAAGAAGAGGACGTTAAGGCGACTCGCTGTCGTTGGACTTCGACGGCGATGGTCTCCGTCTTACATGGGGGCCATTAAAAAATCTGGCCCTGATGCCTTTGGAGCCAAGACCCATTTCCCAAAGTGATTTGCTACGTAAGTTCATGCCCTCTGAAAGCCTGGGAGCTTTCAGGTTATAAGGATGTCACCTCGGCTGCTGCTCCCCCCAGATAAGGAACATTTGGGGGTGATTTCCAAGCATGACATTGCTCGGGAGGGTTAAATCCCTTTTTTTTCTGCAAAGGGGCACAGGAGCGGCTCTCCAGCCCCGGCGTGGAGGGGAGCACCCAGCTCCCGCAGCCCAGCTCTGCATCCCCATCGCCCGCTCCGCTCTTTGCTGGCCCGAGGGACAGAGCGATGCGGAGGGAGAAGGGAGAATAAGGGAAAAATGTTTGTCTGAGAAGCTACTTGGGGGGAAAAAAGTATCGTTAAAAAAAGAAGGTGGCAAAGCGGTGGCTGCAGCCCCTTCCCCAGATGCAATCCCACTCCTGTAATTTCTGGGGGAATTGGTTCATCTTGGGTGCAGATATATTTGTGTCAAGGTGCAGCTGCACAGATAGCCTGACTCTATGCATAGTAAGAGGCTTTCAGAGAAAGAGGTTATGCCCAGAGCAAGGCCTTATCAGAGCAAGCTGCCTGCCATTTATCTGGTTCCCTATCAAATATGAAAACAGGCCTCAATCTGCTGCTTCTATTTTCCTTGTGAAGGCTATGGGTGGAATAATAATTTAGTCCAGTTTTTTTGTTTCCGACGCTAACCTTCTGCCAAACTCTGCTCTTCCCAACTTCCCCAGGCGGCTCGGCAGCGGCCACGCTCCGGTGCCCACCGGGCTGGCCCCGGCACGTTTGTGGGTGCCGGCGTGTGCGTGCAGCCGGCGTGTGAAACCAGCCGAGCCCAAACCTCCAGGGAAAGAGGTCTCTGCATCCAGGAGGGGGTTTTACATGTGTCGTGATGTGCGGGGCTCGCGGAATATCTGTCGTTTACCAGGTTAATATCATTGTAATTATTCATTATTTGTATTACAGTAGCCCCTAGAGGCCTCACCAGGTCCAGGGCTGGGTCCCCGTGCGATGGCGTGGGGATGGATGCAGCCCTTGCCCCCAGCCCTCCCGCATGGGCGGCGGGACGGGAATGTCCCGGGGATGCAGGGGGACGCGTGCCGACCCCCAGGGCTGCACCCAGCCTTTCCACGCGCCCAGCCCTTCGCAAAGCGGCCGCTTATTTCGGGCCAAAGCTGGGTATGTCCTCAGAGCCACCCTAAAGCGTGGGGTGTCACCCCTGGGTGCTGGAGCGGGAGGGATGGGGCCGTGCAGGACGTGCCTGGGGGGCACAGGACCTGCGGGGCAGAGCCTGGGGCAGATTCCCCGAAACCCTGCCCAGTGCTGGGGCTGTCCCGGGGCTCCCCGTCGTCTTCGGCCGCACCGAGCCAGCACCCCACCAGCCCGGCCGTGCCCCGCACCCTCATCTCGTACACCTTCACCGTAAGCTCCCGCTGCCCCAAGAGGGTTTACGCTGCTTAACGCAAACCCGGCTTGCCTGGCCGAGGACGAGAGGCTGAGCCGGGGGGTGACCTTGGGGGTGTTGGGTGGGAGCACCCCCCTGAGCCCAGGGCTGCGGCAGCTCTGCTTTGCCCCCGGGGGGAAGGCAGCGGGAGAGGAAAGCTGTGGCATGAAACCCCAGCCCTGTGCTCTGCTTCTCTCCCTCCCTCCGCCATCCGTCCTGCAGGGCCTCCCCGCTGCAGTAATAAGGCCTGAAAAGCCACTGCTTACATTTTTAATTCCATATCTGTGTCTAACTGCTGATGCTAAACTCCGATCCCACAGCTTCTGAGGGCAATGCGATCCACATGTTAATATTTTAAGCCAGCCACTAATATTTTTATGTGGGAAATTGAGATTTTCTACGGTTGCTGGATGAGCAGACCATTTCTCCACGCTGGAGTACGAAAACTGTAGCTGGGGAAAACATTACTTTACATATTTGTATTTCTTGGGGCTGCTGTCCCATGCCGGGAGGGGTGGCCGCTCTCCGGCTCCTCGCCGTGCCGGCTTTGTCCTGCCAAGAGGTTCACCCGAGAGCCCCCCGACGCCTGCGCCTTTGCATGCGGGCAGATGCCCGAGGCAGCCAAACGATGGCAAAAATATAAGAGCGGCCTGAAGGCAGCGAGCAGGAGGTGCCGGCCCTGCCGGGGGTCCCCGCGGTGCCGTTGCCGGTGGCTGTCTCTCCCCGCACCGCGCCACCGGGCAGGGTGGCCCCTCTCGGCACGGGCGGCAGTGCCGGCGGCACGGCCGTGAAACCCCCTTTTCTGTGTCTGTCCCCGGCCGTCCTGCTGCCCTGGTGTCACAGGGATGGGATCAAAGTGGATTTTTAATTTATTTCTTCTCCAATCAAGTGGCTGTTTCTCCTCAGACCCTTCTTTCTCATGCAGCTGAATGCTTCATATTTTTAAAAACCCAAGAGCAGAAACCTATTTATAAAACTCAGGCTCCTCTTGACAGGTGGCAAACCCCATCTGACCAGCTAGTTAGGAAGTCGAGGGAGGTGGGCAGTGCCCTGGTCACCCAACTGCCACCCGAGCCCATCGCTGAAGTAGCAGACAGTCCATCTGGTGCAATGAGTTGATGTGAGAGGCAGTGTCTCTCCCTAACGGCTGCCCATAAATCACATTTATGGGCTGCAGTCATGGCCCAGGCAGCGCTGGCTGGACAGAGTGTTTGGCAGCACCACGGCCGGGGTCACGGGCGGCTGTAAATTGTCCCCCAAACGCGGGGAAGCCAAAGCTGCTCCGGAGTCAGCGCCAGGATGCAGGGCACGGACCCGCTCGGAGGCGTGCACGGACCCGCGCGGAGGGGTGCACGCTCGTGCCCAGAGGTGTGCACGCTCACGCACAGGCGCTCCCCCCCTCGCCGCAGCCCTAAACCTCCGCTGACAAGCAGGCAGACGGTGGCAAAGCTTAAATGAAGTGCAGACAAGTGTCCGTGTCCCCAGCCTAATCACTCAATCTCCACGGCTGCTGACATGCTGCATTATCAAAATCTGTGGAAGTGCCCGCTCGGGCTGGGCTTTGGAGCTTAGCGACGTCTTTGTCAGCTCAACATTTAACCCGAAACCTTGCCTGTGTTTCTTGCCATGCTCTGTGCCTCAGGAGTCAGGGGCTTTACAAGATGGGGTGCTGGTGCTGGCCTGGCACCGCAGATCAAAGCCTTTCTCCAGCTCGCCGGTGGCTGGAGGTGGATCTGGGGGGGGGCCGTGAGCGGCCAAAGCTGGGGACGTTCCCCCCCCGCCCCGGTCCCCTGTGCCACC
>JANZLQ010000089.1:2387693-2401219 GCA_026212715.1 Elanus axillaris | reverse complement strand
GCAGACCACAGCACCCCGCGTCTCCCTCGGCCCCGGCATCGGCTCCACGGCAGAGTGCGGCGGCAGCGAGGACGCTGTGTCCAGAGCTGCTCTTGCCAATAACTACAAACCCAGGGGAAAAAAGGAGGTGGAAATAGGGGAAACTCCAAAGAGCTTTAGCCACATCACGCCGAGACATTTTTCTCTTCGATCACAAAATCTCAGCTCTAAAAGAAACAAAAGCTGTAGGTGTTCAGTAAGCTGGAACTTACGGTGCCAGAGGAGGCAGGAGACTGAGTTCACTCCCTTCGAGCATCCTCCCTCCTTACCATCCACCTCCGTTGACCTGCTCCTTGGACGTGAGGTAGCGTGACAAAGTATTTTAGAATAAAAACTTACAGAAATACTCTCTGCTCCGGAAAGTGCCCTCTTTCTGAGGCTAAAAATTGAAAGCATTTGTGGGGTTTAAGCAGATTACAGATGAAGGTGGATAAATATTGAGGCAGATGCAGCTCAGTATCTTTCCAGTAGTTAAATGTGCATTTTGTATGTATGGACTTTAACGAGTGCTCAGAGATTTTGACCCGCTGGTATAGATTACTGTGAGAGAACCTGCCAGGCCCACATCATTGTTTAAGACAAGTCCATGATGCAAATTGGCAGACAAAGCAGTGAGCAGTCAATACAGATTAGAATTAAGTCTCTCCTCTTGTCCACAACCAGGGGCCCTGCATTGATCGCATTGCGAACGCCAGAAACCCAGGCTTTGCCCAAAGTGGCGGGGAGGGAGCAGGAGCCTGTGCCCAGCCTGGGGGGGGGGGGGGCCTCATTGCTTGACCCCCCCCCTCCTGGTGCCTGGGCTCAGCATCTGCAGAAGCCGGCCCCCAGCCAAGCAGGTAGCGTTGATGCCAGGTCATATAAAGAGGCATCTTCAGAAATCC
Source organism: Elanus axillaris (assembly GCA_026212715.1). Taxonomy (NCBI): domain Eukaryota; kingdom Metazoa; phylum Chordata; class Aves; order Accipitriformes; family Accipitridae; genus Elanus; species Elanus axillaris. Next base: position 2,400,299 of record JANZLQ010000089.1, on the reverse strand, counting down.
AGGCAGGGCAGCGCAGAGGGGGTCAGAGCTGTGGTTTAGCACAGGTTGAAGATTAAACGCACATCTAAACGTGTCCTGCACCGGGGCTTCTTGCAGCTACTCAGGAGCTGGCAGAAACATCCACCAATATTTTCCTCTCCTCTTCCCTCGTTTTCCAAGACGACCCCACTCGCAGCCTGCTTTGTCTTTTCCACCAGCGGTCACATCAGTGGGATTTTTGCCTGGGCAGGGGGGAGCAGGGCTTTTCGTGTAGACTCCCACCCGTAGGTGCTTGGAGGGCATCCGCCCGGCACAGGAAGGATTTGCCGCAACTTCCCGAGGTACCAGCCCCGCCGCGAGTCATGGCCATTAGCAGCCGGGCCTTAGGGCGACATGCACTCACCAAAACCTGCTTGAATGCTTAAGAATGATGAGTGCATTCATAAAAATCAAAGTTTGCGCCTTGTAATTTGTCTCAGAGAATGAAAGACTATTTTTGTTGGTTCACTTGTTTCCTATGAGTACTTTGCCTGGCTATAATTTCAGCCACAGTTCACCATCTACCTCTTAGCGCGTTGCCCGCTGAATGAACAGCAAATATATCCTGCATCGGGACACCCCGACTGCAGGCCTGGCTTTAAGTGCCACCACAAATGAAATCAGTTGGCGCTCGGTGTTTCTGGAAACACAGCTAGGGATATGACATCAGTTCTGTTTGTTTTGCGGGGAGGGAAAGGGATTGGGCTTAATGATTTCTTGTTTAGCTTCTGCGGAGGATCTGTGTTGTCTTGTAACGCCGTGATAGCAGATTTCCTCATGCTGCAGAATTACCCCCAAAATGCAAATATCTCTATCAGTCAGGATCCAGAGCGGCAAACGGCAGCCCTGCGTGACCCTCAGCCCTCCTGCTCGCGCTCTCGACCTCTTCTCAAAATAATTTATTAGATAGAAGCTGCAAGAAAGAATCTATCTTTTTTCCCCCCCTTTGTGTTCTCATGCAAATGAATTCCCACTAACTTTTATTTTCTTTATTTCCCAATTGTCATGCAAAACTCATCTCTCTGAACTGTATCTCTGCTTGACTTTTTTCTGCTCCCTGAGGAAATTCCCTCTGTTATGGCCAAGGGCAAAGCCTGGGTGCATTGCTGGTGCTGGCGAGGCACGTTTCAGCAAAAGGCCACAAGCCTTTCTCGCCCCAGCAGGCTTGGCAGAGAGGAGTCCTGTCACCCCCTGCTCGCTGAGAAAACGGGGGGCTGCAGATGTTAAAAGACTGGCACAAAGGTCTACAAGGGCTGGGAGCTACAGAGGAGCCAGGTCAGGTCCAGCCTAAAAGCGATCTTAAGCTCCAGAGTTGGGCTCTGCGAAACATCTGGACTTAAACCAGCGGGGATGTGGGGTTTTGGGGCACCGGCAGAGCTGGGTTTAAGTTACAGACTCTGGTCCCAGGACCCCCGTGGTGTGCTTGGCCACGGGGCCGTCCGTGATCTTCACGGCCCAGCACCAGCCTTGTCGCTAAGCTGGGACTTGGTTTTCTCAGTGGTAGCGGCCGGAGACTCATCCCTTGCCCGGAGGTTCGCACGTGCAAAGGGTCCGAGCGGTGTTACAACATGCGTGCGTCACTACAAGTGGAAAACACTGAATTACTGTTCCTTCTCTGTTTCATAAAACCAATCTGTGTCGTGTCTTTTAGCTGGTTTTTCCCCCGTGAGATATTCCCGTTGCTCAGGGCTGGGAAGCTCCCGGTTTTGCCGGGGGGTTGCTGCTGCGCTCGCCTCTGGCCGGGGCTCCTCCAAGCAGCGCTGCGGCAGTCGGGCAGCCCTCCCTGCCTCGTCTGCACGCCGCGTTTTCCCCACCTAACCCCTCCGGGAGAAAGCTACCTGGCCGGGGCTAAAGAAGTGGAAAAAAGATCACAACAGGCAATATTGTGCATGTAGAGGTAAACCTTGGGCTGCCGCCGAAGAGCCCCCCGGCAGCAGGGTGGCCTTTGTTCATGCTCCCTCGCCCCGCGGAGCCTGCCTGCCTCCCCTCTCCCAGGCAAGCCTTTGAATTTTTATGCCGGTGCCTTTCTTTGCATTGACCGGAGTTTATCACATATCTCTGGTTGGGATCCTGCCTAGCTTAGCATAAGACAAAAATGGGGGGGGAAAAAAAAAAAAAATGGGCTGAATAATAGGAGGGATTTGTAGCAGCTGAGGATTTGCATTCAAATGTTCGCCAGCCTCCTCTGAGCTCGAGTTTTATCATGTCTTTACAGCCAACAGCTTGTTTATGAATAAAAAATGTGGCATGAAACCAGAGGAGTGAGTTGTCTTTGTTTTGTCAAGTGTGCGGAGACAAAATGCTCGCTTCTCACAAGTCTTCACTTCATACAAGTCTTCTGGGACGGGGGCAGCTGGCTGCGGGCTGCTACCTGCGCGTTGCCATGGCCGGCGGCACCTCCGTGCACCCCTCCATATGCATGAGCCCCGAGCGGGGGACCCGCCGGGCGCCTATGCAAAGCAGCCCCTTGCTTTGACAGGCAGCCACTTTATTAACTCATTAAGCTCATCTTGTTCCTTTAAACGCAGTATAATTACAAATAAAGCTGTCACACTTTGTTTGCAGTTATATAATTTAGCTAAGTGCCGCTACGACCTGGGCTTCCAGGAGGAAAAGGAGGTTACGAGCCGGGGCCGCCGCGGTGCACGGAAGAGCCGGGGAAGTTTGAGGCCGTCCTCGGCGTGGCTCTGCCGCCGCTCTGATGGCAAACCAAAGGGCGAAGCTGCAACAACCCCATCAGCTCCGGTGCGTCGACGCAGAGAGCGTCCCTCCTCCCTTCGCCGGCGCTGCTGGAAAGGGAGCGAAGGATGGGGAGAGCCCCCGGGTCCGCCGCGCGTCGGTCGGGCCGCGGCCGTGCAGCGTGCCCGTGGGTTCGTTCAGTTGCAATTAGAAAAGCGCTGGCGCCATGTTCGGATAAAATGGGAAAGTCGTTCGTCTCTCTTCTCGCAGCGTTTTGCGGCCCTGTGCGGGAGGCGAAGGGCTGGCGAGCGGAGCGGGCTGGCGTGCCCCCACCTCTGCCTCCAGCCAGAATACAGAGCAGGGCTGAAAACATCATTGGTAGTCAGGGCACAGAGCCGGGAGGGACGCGGGCTGGAAGCCGGAGCGGGAGAGGGGAGGAGAAGCAAACGAGGCGACAGCATTCAGAGAGCGGGGGGGAAACGGAGGGATAGGGAAGAGACAGGGAGGAAAACTTGGAAGGAAAATGCTGCAAGCCCTCCGCTTCGTCTGCCTTCGGTGGGGGAGGGCGTGAAAGGCATCTGCCACGAACGCCGCCGACCTGCCGTGGGATGTGCCGTGGGAACCGTCGCTTGTGACGGGGACGGGAGCTTAATGCCGGGGAGGGGGTGACGCACGGCAAGGACCTGGAATAGTTGGCAGGGCTGACGGAGGATATTTCCCACTGGAAAGCATATTGGGTGGTTGAAGAAAAGACTTTTTTTTATTATTTCTCTCCTTCTCGGAGTGGCAGGGAGAAAGGATAAATATTTGTACAGGTGAGAATAAACAAAACTGTGCAAGGAGGGTTTTTTAATACCTGATTTGGGTGCAGTCGCCTTCCTTGTTGGAGAAGAAGATCTTGTTCAGCCAAAGACCTGGCACAGGCCACTGCTTGGCTGTTGTGCTCCACCTATGTTCCCCCAAGTGCACTTGCAAAGTGGGATAGTGTTCTATTGGGGAGGGAAGAATAGAGGGATCAGGTTTGTGAGAGATTTCAGCTGCAAACACTTAAAGAAAATTGACGGAAGATGCACGCGTATGAAAGCATCCCTGCCTTCTCTACGCAGAACGGACTTTCCCAGGCACTGGGTAAGGAGCAGAAAGCCTGGTGCCTGCTCGTGGAGATGGCAGAGAGCCCTTCTGTGCTCTGCTCGGGCAGGGAAGGTCTGGCCCAGCACCGTGGTGTCCCTGGGAGCTTTGCTCTGCCTTCCCGAGAGCTTGCGGGATGAGGCCCTATACATCAGCAAACATTAAGGCTGGTATCTTCACAGGGACTGAACGAATTAACACCTGATTAAGGTCCCAAATGCCTTTGAGCCTGCTGGATGACCCCAGTCTGATGACATTAAAAGATGATGGGTTGGTGCCGGTAGCTGATACGTTCCCAGCAGAGACCCTTTGGAGCTGGAGCGAGATTTACAGCCCCACGGCATCCACGCAGGACCGAGCACCGCTGCAGCACTGCCTCTGCCCAGGGACACGCAGAGCCCGACGGGGAGCGCGGCATGGCCCCGGGGCAGGAGCCAGCACCGGCACGGCCCGCTCACCTCCTCGCGGCACAGCAGCCCTTGCTGCCCTTCCTTATGCGTGGTAGGGGCAAAACCTGACCTCCTCCGAACGGGAGCAGAACCTGACCTCCTCCGAACGGGAGCAACACCTGACCTCCTCCAAATGGGAGCAGAACTTGACCTCCTCCAAATGGGAGCAGAACCTGACCTCCTCCAAACAGGAGGAAAACCTGACCTTGTCCGAATGGGAGCAGAACCTGAGAACCTGACCTCCTCCGAACGGGAGCAGAACCTGATCTCCTCCGAATGGGAGCGAAACCTGACCTCCTCCAAACAGGAGGAAAACCTGACCTTGTCCGAACGGGAGCAGAACCTGATCTCCTCCGAAGGGGAGCGAAACCTGACCTCCTCCAAACAGGAGGAAAACCTGACCTTGTCCGAATGGGAGCAGAACCTGAGAACCTGACCTCCTCCGAACGGGAGCAGAACCTGATCTCCTCCGAAGGGGAGCGAAACCTGACCTCCTCCAAATGGGAGCAACGAGGTCCTGCTCCAGCTTGCACAGACGCGTCCTGGGAGGACGAGGACCGGGCTTGTCACGCACAGCGCACTGTAATAAAGAACAGCTCGTTTAAATGTCCTAGCAAGGGAAACAATGGGCTGCGGTTCATTTTCCTGGTTTTGCAGAAACTCCTCTAAGGCCATGTCCTAGATTTAGCACAGGTTCTGATAAGGCTGAAAGAGATAAGTCCCAGATTGTACTGCTGTGCCCAACAGACTGGTTACATCGTGCTTGATGACACTTCAGACCCGTTGTCATGACCCCATATAATCCGGCATCGTGGACCATCTGACACACATTTACACTTAACATTTTGTTAGAGACTCTATAAATGAGATCTCTTTGACCTTCAATCCTTGGCTAATTGCTAGTTTCATGTACAAGACTAGCCTAATTTTACGTTATAATTACCTGAAAGTGGCAATACATATGGCATTGCATGTTTGAAATGTCAGAACTGGAAAAATATCAAGTGGCTGGAGTCTTAGGCAAATGGAGGGAGTGGAAGGGTCAGAACAATATACTTTACTGCTCAAATGATGAAGAGACACTATATATCACTATAAACCCTAGTAAATAGTATACATCTGTAATAAATCCTGTGCATAATGTTTGTTGAAGGGGGTTGTATCCATGTGTGGCTGGATGCTAAGGCAGTCATAAAACAAAAAGAGATCTTGAATTTGCAAGCGGTTAAGTCATTCGCTCAACTTGTTCCTTCTCGCCAAGGAATCCGCACTCCGTACGTTGTCAGATAATCCTGAATTTCTCGTACCACGTTGGTACAAATCTGATAACCTCCCGTGGAGGGCAGCGCACAGCACGGGTGAGGGGCTCGGAGCAGGAGCGGGCCGGCACTGGGGAGCTGTCGGAGGGGCCGTTTGAACGAAGCTTTTCCTGTTTGGGGGAGTCCCAAGGGGAAAAAATACCCCGCTGCTGCAGCTGAGCGTGTGCCGGGTGGGTTTACCTGGCCATGCAGTGCCTAGCGAGGCAGCAGGAGTGGGACGGGCTGGCGGGGAGCAGCTGGTAGGCAGCACCCCAAAACCATCCAACCCTTGGAAGGATCCACCTGGAGCAGCGCTGGTGTGCCGGGTCCTCCCTAATTGCTGGTTTGCTTTGCTGGAAGTATGGTTTTGCTGCTTGTTTGCTTACCAGGGTGTAACCACCAAACAATGTCGCATCCTGTATTTGGATTTAATTAATTGGTTAATAAGATTATAATTAGTGAAAATAAATTAAAATCGCTTCAGTAATTAATTCACCGTAAACATTATTGACAATGCTTCCGAAATACTGTAAACTCAGATTTACAGGAGGAATACTGGGTCGCGGGATCACTGTAATTAGAGATGGAACAGACCTATTGGATTGCTGAGTGTATCCTCAAGGAGGGGCAGGTTATGTGTCCATATATATATATATATATATATATATGTGTGTGTGTGTGTATGTTGTTGGCGGTTTTAGCTTATCAGCTTTCTGATAATGCTTTAAATGCATCAGCGATGCTCTTCTCCAACAGACGTTTTTATTAAACTCATGAAAAATACATTTTCAGGTTCTCAGACGTCCCCTCTGATTGCAGTTGTCTGAAATTTTACAGCCCATTTTTCGACATGCAATCCTCTTTTTTTTCCCCGAGGCTTCGTGTCTGCCCCACTCTGCATCCAGGCTGAGGACGGGGTTTTTAACATCTCCCAGAAATGATGCCCAGTGGATGGGGAGTTTCAGGGCGGAATGTAGCAGGAGATTTCTCCCAGAAAGGGTGAGGAGCACCTCAGCTTCCCCAGCACTTGCCTCTCTGGGTCTGTCTGGATGCTTGACAAAAATGCAACCATAAAATCTTGCTATTTTTTCAGCGGCGTTGTTCTGCAGTGGCCTTTAGGGACGAAGGGAGGTCTTGGAGCGATAACACGGTGCCCACGGCTCCGCTGCTCCCACATCGGGCGTTGGGCTCTCTCGGGGCTTTGGATCTGGAGTTGAGCAGTGGGATTTGAGGCGCAGCATCTTTCCCCATCCCTTTTCCCGCCTTTACCCCATCTTGTGGCAACCTGCGACGTAAATATTGAAAATGCTCGCTGGAAAGAGGCCTCCAATGCTATGTTTTAATTACAGTCCTCAAATTATAGGGTCAGTTTGCAATTAGAGGCAGAGCTAATTGTGTGCTCCCATCCTGTGCAATCAACATCTGTAGGAGCTGGGAAAGGAAAAGCACATGGACACGCCGCCACACCGCCCATTCTGCCGGCACCTCGTGCTTCCCGCTCTGCTAACAAAGCTCATTTTGTCGCCAAACAACAAAATTCAAGGCATTTGCAGTGCATCTGCTCCCCGTGATGTCTCAACCCGGCCTCTGTTTTCTCAATGTAAAAAGCTAATCCTTTTAGAAACATGTTAATTGGGAAACAGACCCGGTGTCAGCTCGAATCATGTCTCCTCCCAGGTGTTTGTTAAGATTAAGCACTGCACTTCTCTGTCCTTCTGCGCAAACTGATAAGTAGTTGTTTTATCAGATAATAAAATGGTCAACAGAAGAGTAAACAGGTTGGTAATAATTTTAGTGCAAAGGCTTTAGGGGAACAAGAGGTATTTGAACTTCAGCCTCCTGTGACCGACTCGGCCATGTCTGGACACCCCCCAGGTCGCTCATCTCCGCTAATTGTAAGAGCGGATGATTGAATCCAGGATTTCCACCATTCACTGGGACACGTGGGCTTGGGTGCCCGCTGGGCATTGCAGCCCGTTGGTGACCTCTGGGTGGCAAAGGTAGGGCCAAAAAGGACCTGCCCTTTAGGAAAAAGCCATTATCAGGTACTGTCTTAGTTTTGTTTGCTTGTTAATTAGCAGCGAGCTGCCTGTGCGGGAAGGGCCCCGTGCTCGCCTGCACATCGGCGCTTCCCAAAGGCCTGGCTGTGCCGGCACGGACATCCCAGGGGATCTGCGGGGGGACGTGGGGCATGTGCGGGCTCCAGCCCCCTCGCCTGGCACCGGGGCTTCGAGGGTGCCATGGTACGGAATATGTTTGCCCGTGCGGTGCTGCACGCTGCAGCCGTTGGTATTTCTGGTGTCTGAGTTGGCATTTCTGGTGTCTGAGCTGGCTCATTCTGAGCCAATGCAGAGCTTCAGCCCTGGCCGCAGGCTGCAACGTATCCATGCCCAAAAATGCAGGTGACGTGGGAGCAGCAGGATTTTAGCCTGTGGGAGGTTTGCTGTGTTATTTTACACCTTCCAGGTTCTGCTGGGTAAATATGTTTGGTAGAGAGCAGGGCTGAGCTCTGTGCATAGCAGCCCTGGGCTCTTATCAGACCCCGGGAACGCGGTGACCCATATTTGCTGGATCAGATAGCTGCGCTCCGCAGAAGCCCTGGTATAAGGTACAGTGGCTCCAGGCTATCTTCACACCTGCCTGCCCCTCGGACCATGCAAAGCAGGGATCCAGCTCAGTGGCAGTGCCGATACTTGGGCTGAACTCTCTGTAACGTCCCCAGCCCGTGCGGGGAGTTTTGCCAAGCCCGGGCACGCAGAAATATCCCTTGGGAGCGCGCTCGTGGCTCTCCAGAGTGCGGAGGTGGTTTCCTACGAGGACAGCGCCAGCGCTGCCTTGGCTCTTCTTGCAGCCCCGGAGAGACGTGACACGGCACCCGCCAGCAGTCGGTGCTGGTCGGGACCAGACCCTTTTCCTTCATCCAGCTGGCAAAGTCACTGCTTTGCCCTGTGCGACCAGGCCTGTGGCTCCGTCTGGGCCAGCGTGGTGGGACATGTTGTGCTTGAACCCCACAAGAAACGTGTCGGTACCCGATGGACATAGGCAGAAGAAGTGCTGGTTTAATTTTTGTTCTAAAGGCCAGAGATCCCCTCTCACAGACCTGCTTGCAAGGAGGTGCCGAGCTTCCCTGGAGCCCCAGATGTTGGTTTTTGCACGCTTTGGGTAGCAACAACTCATTTTGGAGATGCGTTTTCTCGCCTAGCACATCTGTGGGCACGAGGCACGGTACGCGGTGGGTAGCACGCTGTTCCCCTCGCTGTGTTTTGCCCGCAGGAGATTGCACAGTGGTAGGGTTGTGTTGTGAGCGGTGTGAAAGCTCAACGTGCCCCACGTGCGGCACGCGTCCAGCCAGCGAACAAACAAGCGCGCAGCCCAGATGCTGCCTTATGTTAGCTTGCCTCTTCTTTTATACTTAAAGCATGCATCATATTTTGTGCTGACTTAATACAACATGGATAGTTGTACTTTCCAAGTAGCTGGCAACCCTTAATCAATGTTAATTGGCTGTAATTAGCATATGTTAATTAATGATATTTACTACAAATTAAAGGTATGAGTGCTCCCAGAGGGTTTCCTGTTCATCCAATTAGTGCCAATTAGTTGCAATTAACACGTGTAAATGAGATGCCATTGAACCCAAAACAAACAGCACATAGTCTGCTGTACTCGCTTGCAGTTGAACTTGAGCACGCGGTGGCAAGGGAAGGGGAGGGGGACTGCAGAGGGCTTTTAAATAACTGGAAGGTCTCTAACATCCATTGAAGCTGGCTCATTATGTCTTATTTTGTCTCTCGCTCTCTACGAGCAAGTTGAAGGAAAGTTGATCTGAATAAAAGCCCTTGGCAGAGTAAATGGGACATGTTTTCTTGCCTTGTTGCACCGCGAAAAGGACGCCACGCCATTTTAAGAAAACTGCCGTCATCCTATTTGCACCTAGTCCTGGCTTTGCATTCGGCAGGAGGGATTCACAGCCCCAAAATCAAGCTCCTTCCGCACCCATCGGGAGCGCGGAGGGGACCCAGCCCAATACTCTGGTGCAGGCGTGGCACAGGAGAAGCCCACGGCTGTTCCAGAGGACGCCCGTCATCTCAACTGATTCCCCAGTCTCCCCTCGTGTTATTTTTTCCCAGCCAATCTTCAGCACCATCATCAAAAGGTGTACTTTTGGTACTTTTCTGCTCATTTTCTTGGCCTGGAGGTAAACATACCCGCAAAAGTTTCTTGCCCTCGGCTTTGATTGCACATGCAATCTGGCAGGCAGCAGAACAAATTGTCATAATTGTGTTTAATTAAAAAGCGTAAATGGATTATCTTCAGGTAAGGATGATTTATTTAACTAATCAGTCTGATCACAGAGAATGTATAGTCTGGAGATGGAAATCATCTGGGGGAAATGGGTAATTCCTTTTCCCAGCAGCCCCAAGGTAAGGCAGGATTTTACCGCGAAATCCAGCCCAGAGAGAGGGGCTAAGCCAAGTGCACGACCCTTCATCCTGAAGGATGTTTTTGAACATCCTCTCGCCCCACGTCTCTTGCACTGAAGTTGCTCTTTTCCTTTTTTTCCCCGTTTTCAGATGAAAACAGCTGCAGAGTCCCATTTTTGCGTGGTTTGTGCCTTACACCGTGGGCTCAGTCCTGGCCTCCATGGACGCACAAGCCCTCACCCTGTAAATTCAGCGGCGTGGGGAGGATAACCCCGGGTGGGACGGAGCCGGCAGCACCGCTGCAACCGTTCCTGCAACGCAGGGGTACCCGGTCTGGACGCTGAGCCCAGGGCCAGGCACTATAAATGCCAAATGAGTATAATTAATTGACCATCTGCTTGAAAAGCCAAGTACTGGGCGGCACTGAAGTATGACTTGCCGTGTTATGAGCCTCTGAAAGATCCCTGGAAGTTGGGTGCTTTGGATACTGATGTCTAGCTCGGACATCCCGAGCTTTCCTTTGGTTTTATGCGAGTGCTCTTTGGTTTTGGAAGGCGGAGGTGCTTTATGGCATGATGCAAAGCCTGCGGCGGGGAGGGTTGTCACCTTCAGGGCTGGCAAGGAGAAAAAACAAAGGGAAGGTGCCAGCCAGCACCCGCGTACCCGGAGAAGGGTCTTTGCAGACCTCAGTCCTCCTCTAAACCACATAACAATTCCCTTGTTGTGGTTACATGTTTGGGGGATTATTTGAAACCATTGCAACTTGAGCTGGGAAATAAGGCACCTGTGGTGTTTTCTGTTATTCCTAAGAAAATTCTCCTTGTGTTTAATAGGTGATGTTTAATAAAAATGAAAATGAGCTTATCCCGAGCAGGCATGCACGCCAAAAGCTGGCATTTAAATTAGAAATTATGATTTAATAACTTGTCAAGAAACTCACCAATGTAACAGCGTGATAATTATTGAAAGGAGGCTTCATAAATACTGGAATACCGTGATCCGTTAGGAGAACCAGGGTCATAAATGCCCCGCAATCTCTGCGTGGGACTGGGCTGCAAACCACTGGCCCTCGCCAGGAGAAGGCTCTCGGAGGTCCTTAGGGCATCCCCACCCCGGGGATGATGTACCTCGAGTTTTCCTTGGTTCTCTATAGGGTCGCACCGTTGCACAAACGGTAAGGGCAGTTGTACCCGAAAGACCCTCTGTGGGTGCGAAGGGCAGGCAGGGAACGGCGGGTACCCGGCTGGAGCGGGCAGGGCTGGGCAAGGAGAGCTCCAGGTCTCCAGGACCGGGAGATGCGTGCACGGTGCAATTCGGCGAGGTGGTAGCGGGGAGCTGGGTACCCCGCCGTGGGTTTAGCGGCAGCACTGGCACCGCTCGGGGCCACGGCAGCACGCCGCAGCGGGGACGGGACTGGGTTTGCAACGGCAAGCGGGGTGACGGAGCGGGGAGCTCAGCCGTGGGGAGTGGAACCGGAGCCACCCGGCGCTGGAGGCAGAGCAGACGGCGCGTGTCGGGGCGCTGGGGCCGGGGAGGGATGTGACAGACGGGGCTGGAGAGACCGAGCGAGCCCGCACGGAGGGTGGCACGGCTTTGCCCGGGGGAGGTTGGCCACGGCCCAAGGACGCCGTTCGGTGTCCAGCTCTGCCGCTGCCACGCTGAGCTGGCCCCGCCGGGCAGGCCAACCCGGCTCCGCTCGCTGGAACCTCCGAGGTGCCGCTTAGAGAGAGACCACGCCGGCTGGGCAGAGTCTTCTGTTCGAGTCATCTGAGAACAAAAAAAAACATGGTCTTGGAAGGTCACGATTGCTCCTGCGCACCCCCCGAGCCTCCTCTAAACCCTCGACTGATTTGCTGGGAAAAATTCTCTTTGGTGGGGCCTTATTGTTTGAATCATGTCCCATCTCTTAAATTAAGCAAAACGTTCACATAAGGACTTCTTAATATATACTTTAAATTACAGTCTTGACTTTCTGTTGGTTGATTACGGCATATGACTCTCAGTTGGAAGGCCATTATTTCTGCTATGATTTAGAAAGCAGTTAAAGCAAAATCTATGTAATAAATATTGAAGCGTTATAATAGATAATTCCATGTATTTAAATGCGACAGACCACTTGGCACAATGTTTGGTTGGCAGGAGGGCGTGAAAAACCCGGACAAAAGCAACTGGCAGGCTCAGGTTTTGGATTCTGGCTCAGCCACGTGTCTCGGTGGGGACCGGCATCCCGGCGGGAGCTGGGCACTGGGTGTCTCCGTGGAGAGCGTTGTCCCCATGGGAGCCGGGCGCTGGTTCCCACGGGCTGGGGCGGCTCTGGCTGCCCTCAGCTGAGAGCAGGGAGCTCGGCTCAGAGTTCTCCCCTTAAATGTAAGCTGTTCCCATTATGTTGCTTATAGTATGATGCCTTGGCATGTGCCATGCCGTAGTAAAAATAGGCCTTAAAAGACCACCAAAACATAAAGGTGAAAGCCCTGCGTTTATAGCAGATTCCTGCCATAAATTCAGGGAGTGGAAGTGGACACCCAATCCAGATTAACTGCAGTGAAGGAAAGCAAAAGAAAACTATCCAGGGCAGCCAGAGATTTCCTGGGGGGGGGGGGGAAAGCTGAA
>JANZLQ010000089.1:2357375-2367390 GCA_026212715.1 Elanus axillaris | reverse complement strand
CCCCCATCCCCTCCCCAAAGCCGTCAGCGAGTCCCCCAGCCCGTTTCCTCGGCCTGTGCGTTACCTTCCCTCTGTCTCTCCTTGTCCGCCAGATTATCAGAGCGAGTATTACGGCCCTGGAAGCAATTACGATTTCTTCCCGCAAGGACCTCCTTCATCTCAAGCGCAGACACCCGTGGATCTCCCTTTCGTGCCCTCCTCGGGGCCGTCAGGCACCCCCCTGGGGGCCATGGATCACCCCCTGCCCGGACATCACCCCTCCAGTGAGGCTCAGCGCTTCACTGACATCATGTCGCATCCCCCAGGAGACTCGCCCAGCCCCGAACCCAACCTGCCCGGGTCCTTGCACTCCATGTCCGCGGAAGTTTTTGGCCCCAGTCCTCCGTTTTCTTCGATATCCGTCAACGGTGGTGCTAACTATGGCAATCACTTGTCACATCCACCAGAAATGAATGAAGCGGCTGTGTGGTAGCTTTAAAACAAACTGGGTCTAAGTAAGTGATGATCATCTAGTCTGCTTATTGTTACGGTGTACAGAAATGAATAAATATAACATCTCTCCTGCCCTAAGACAATGTTACCTTGGGAACGAACTGAATCCAAATCGCTCCAAGGCAAGCTTTGCTCTAGACCGGGACAATCTTCGCGTTATGGTTGTATCAGACGAGCGAGGGGACTTTTTTGTACCATTGACAAAGAAACTGGTGAAGCTGTACAGTAAAGTGCTGCCATACCGTAGGATGGCGTAAGTTTGATTACCCTGTTGGATGTCATCCTAAGAGCCACAATCCTTAGAAACTTCTCGTTTAAAAAATTAATAATTGAATGAAGGAAAGGTCAAAGAAAAGGGGGAAAAAAGCTGCAAGAACTCTAGCGTTCCCAGTTAAGGATGGTTCTGGCATTATGAATTTGTTTGTTAATTTTTGTCTCTCAGAAAGTTCGACAACAAGAAACTCTTTTTAGCTTCAGCCATTTCAGCCTGCTGACTACCAGGTGGGACAACTTTCTTTTTCCTTTGTTTTTTGTTTTGTTTTCCAAAATAGCAAATACTAAATGTTAAGCCCTCAGCACCAACTCTTCTACCTTCACAAAGCTACACGTACAAAACCTCCTCATCATAGCAAAGGTCACCACCCAGACCTCTAACGAAAATGACTTGAAAAACAAACAAACAAACAAACAAAAAGTATTCTACCTTCACAGAGAGAGAAAAGCTAAACAAAAAGACTCTATTGAACTAAAAACAGTCAACTGTTTACGTCTAATGTTAAATTCAGGAGTTCAATGTTTTACTAATAAATCCTGTTTTAGAACCTCTTGTTCAAAAGCAAAATATTTTGAGCAACCAACCAAAATAGTTCATTTTCTTTTCTGTAGATGTTATAACAGATTGCAGGGCTTGTGGTTCACTGTGCTAGTTTGTAAAAGGTGTTGTTTACAGAAGGCAAAGAAAAAAAAACCCCACGGAACCCAGACAGTTGCCAAATAAAGTAAATATATAGCACAAATACTGTAAGGTGCTTTGCACCAGCAACCCGAGAAGGTGTTTAAAAAGTGTTACAAGGTTAAAAAAGAAAAAAAAAAAAAGAAAACAAAAACAAACATCTTTGCTAATTTTTAGTCCTGTTGAACATTCATGGAATTGTTAATATGACTTATATAGACCCACACAGGTTTTATTTTTGTGTCTTTAAAATAAAAGTCCAAAATATTTAAATTTTATGGTCAAATATGCAGTCAACAGCTGCTACTTTTTTCTTTATATATTAAATTTCTCATATGTCTTTTATTGTTCTAATAAACCTAAGCTTGTGTGACCTCCAGTGCATATTAGACCATTCACTGTATGAAAGAAAACATGTTGGATAAAATTTGTGCGTTTTTAATAAAATTAGAAAATCTGATGTTTAGATAACTTGTGTTTCATTTGATGTTTGAAGCAATTTAAAATGGATTCTCTTGAGTAAAATAGCCCTGAGAGAGAATGATCCACTCTGCTGATAATCCTGTATAGCTCTTTTGCTCTGGTAGAAGTCCAAACCCTGGTGTCGATGCAGATAGCAGTCAGTGGCAGCTCCAGCCTTTCTTCCCACCTGCAGGCTCGGTAGTTGAAGTACAAACAGTATGTTACGCTCTACGTTAAATTTCAAAATCGGAAACTAAGCAAATTGCTAAATATATTAAGCTATTCTTGGTCTATGCTAAGAGAAAACGTATGCTGAATGCTTATTTCGTGCATAAACAAAAATGTACTGTAAATGTAAAGAGCTTGCAAAGATACGGTTTTTTAACTGACCCATTTTTAGTGAAATTCATTCCCCAAAGGTAATTTTTCTTCTTTTTTTTTTTTTTTTCCCCCTAATTGGATGGTTTTGAACACAGCATAACCTCACTGTCATGAAAGTAATTTTAATCCTTTTTTTTAGAGCTGATACAAAGTCAATTGTTCAGTAGCGTTTGGTATATGTGAAGTTCTCTGAAGGGCAGCGGGGGAGAATATTTTGCTTTGCACTAGATACATACTAATTTTCTTGCAGAAAAACGAAACAGAAAAATCTGGAACCCTGTGAAATGGCAGATTTAACGTTTTAATTATAAATGATTGCAGAATCCCAAATACTCAGTTCTTCAAAAGCAAGAGTCTCACTGATTCCGAGAGGACTTTGACCTGTGTTAGAAGCAAAGAATTAGGTTCGGTTCTGAAAAGTCACTGGTCTAACTGTTTTCCACCTGCTGAGCTAATAGGATGGGATGAACTATAATTGCGTATTTTCCTTCGTCTCTCAACTAATCGTGACTCTGGCCGGCTTCTTTTTTATTTTACGTAGACACAGAAATTTACGCTAAACCACAGACTTCTACATTCCCAGCGACTCAATTATTTACCTCTTTGGACTGAGGGGGAAAAAAAAATCCAAATGCTTTAAAGTTGTATGATTTGTAATTTTCAATGGTGATTTTTTATTTTGTTCACAACCTAGTTTCTATGCCCAGCAGAGGGGCCACCTAGATGAAGCAATAGTTCACTTTAAACACAAAATGTCTTATATAATAATATAAAGATAAAAACTATCTGCAAGGGATCTGTTAGTGTTTCTAAAAAAATTCATGCTTTATTAAATACAGGGGAGACTTCTTAAACTCATGGACTCTGTGTCTAACTCATTTATTTGTCTTTTGTACTGGTGCTATGTTTTGTTGCTCTGGTTTGCATTTATGTGAGCAAAGGAATGGGTGATCTATTTATGACAAACTTTTACTTATCGGGGCAAGTGCTATTGATAAATACTGCTGTTTGCGCTTCTGGTCTATGCTGCTGGTTTATTGTTGAATCAATTCTTTTAAATGAGAATTTCACCAAATAGGCTTATTTTGTAGAAAAGATGTCTGCCAAGTGGTTTGTGGTTTTTTTTTTTCCTTTTTTTTTTTTTTTTTTGGTGACGAGGTATTTGTACGGTTTATTCCCTGTTCATTTAGGCAGCGATGTGATACGGTTCAGGGGAGGTCAGTGGCTTGTAAAAGGGAGGGAGGAGAGCCTGTATTTTTTTTTCGAAGCTCCCATCCCTGCGGCAGGGGTTTTGCCCATCTTCGGGGGGGGGAGCCCAGGAGCCGTTCCCATGCTTAAGGCTGAGCGCGTCCTTCAGTGCTTCCCGGGATCCGCTCTGGAGGCCCCAGCACTTTGCAGATTTGAATTCTGTGCTCTTCAGAGCGAGCTCGGTGTTTCTGAAGACCCTAATCCAGCAACAATTGCACAGTCAAAACTCCTTTTGAAATCATTGTCACGTTGGGTTCTTGTAAGTCCTTGTTTACAAGAGCATTTCCATTGACTTCGGTAGCGTTACTTGGGTGAATAGAGGTCTGCAGGAGAAGGGCCTCGAGAAATGTGTGCTGCTTGGGTGGATTTTACAGGCGGGTGTCAGGGGGTTTAACTGCAGAAACAGGGACGTCCAACGTGCAACTGTACGTACGCGCAACGTAATTTCCAAAGCCTTTTTAGAAGTAATTGCTCTCTTTTGATCTTTCCTTCCTTGACTGCTGCTGGTTTCGGTGACCTTCACCTTGTTGCTATGTCCCAGCAGAAGGTGCAGCCCGGTGACGTTACACCCCGCACAGGCCCCCGTCTGCTCGCCCCGTTTGGGATGGCATCCGTGGCGTTAGCCGGGGCGAGCGGAACGCGCCCTCCCGGCACGGCCGAGGGAGGCTCGGCGTCTAAACGTGCGAGACGGAAGACTCGTGCCAACCCCGCGTGCGAGACCGTTTACTAGGATAAAGGTGCGAGGCGAATCTTGTAAGTATTATTCGTATTGAGCTCATCTGTACGAAGGAGATGTTTCGAAGGCTGATCGAAGCGTCTGTAAAACGCCGTCAGCTTCCAGCATCCCAACAACTCTGCTTTCGGCCCAAAGCGATTGTGCGCCGCGTGCCGCCGCGCGATGCTCCTCTCTGCCCCGTCCCTGCGTCTCCAGCCGCTGCTGCTATCTGTTTACTCAGGCCTTCGCTTGGGGAACGGCAGGGCACTTGTAAAAAGATCTGTATCGCAGGAGTAAGAATGTACTTAAATTACGATTCGTAGACAAATTATGTGTATTATTTTAATATGTGCGTGTGTAGCCAGATGCTGAGCGATGGGCACACGATACAAATCTATAAATAAATACAATTTAAAAATATCGCTGGTGATTTACATGCTTTTGCCATCCTAGGAAGTGGCAGATACTGCAGCGTCCTCTCAGGAATGATTCCTTTTGCCATAGCCTGGATTTTTTCCCTGAACAGGACTGCTCTGTTTAAGCTTTGCATGTCCTTACCATATTAAATGCAAGCATTTGCAGTCTCCCTTTCCGTTACTACCCCAGTGGATAAATTTGCGTGTATTAAGGTTACACAAGTGATACATAGCCTCAAACGCTGCCGACGGTGTTGAGCTGGGAACAGGGAATTGTGATGCTGGAGCAGGTTCTGGAAGGTCTTGTCTTTGTGCCTGCCGTGGCACTGGGGCGGTGGGCGTTCCTCATGCCAACAAAATATCCATGAAGTCATAAAGGAAATCAGCGGGACCGTTAAAAATATATTTTGATTAGAAATCCTTCTGGGATTCCTATCTTCTGTTTCTTTTTCAATAGCATTTGTGGTGCCTTTAGCTGTCGAGCATGGGGTCAGGCTTAGGAAGCAAAGTTTGTTGTTGTCTGGTGAGTTTTTCATTCGTTAAATGCGGAATTGTAATGCAGAAATCGAAGCGTAAATGTGGCCGTCAGGTCGGGTAGCGGACCCTCCCGTTCCTAACTCTCTGGGCTCGGGACTGCCGTAACTGGAAGGGTAAGGGTACTCGTAGGGCGACCGATTTTCCGGCAGTGGTTTCACCATTTGTGCGCGGGATCACCGAATGTGATGCGCGTAGCGGGTTTTATTGTGCGTATCACCGTCCGGTTCTCGGAGAATCCCCTTGGCCCTTCTCCTTGGGGATGAGGGGCACAACGGGTCTCTCTCAAGTACGTCTTCTGTTACGGGCTGCCTTCAAATTCAGGAATAGCTCCGCTTCGATGACGTTTGGCGCGCTGTTGGGAGAGTGGGTTTTGGCAACTCTGAGAATTAGATTTTTTTCCCCGATCGGTTTTAATACAAGCTCGCTTCTGGCAGAATCCGAACCTTTAAAGAGGCCGGCGGTCTCTCACGTGGTTTGGAATGAAATCCTTAGTTCCGCTAATCGCGGAAGGCCGAGTTTGCAGGACGGGTCTAGTGTGATTTTGTTGAAAGGATGCTACGTGGCGCGAGAATCGTCACGCGGGCCAGGCTGTAAACGTGAGCTGGAAAACAACCCCCCGACTTCCGTAGAGCTGGAGCGAGACGCCTGCCGAGGTGCTGCGGCGGATCGCCGGGAGCGAAGCTGACGGCAGACGCTGCCTCGCGTGATGGAGCTCAGCTGCGTGCCGGCGTGCCGGCGTGCGGGAGAGCGCGCACGTGGGGGCTTTGCACGGGGAGGGTTTTTTGTGGATGGAAAAAAATAGATTTTTTTTTTTTTTTTTTTTTTTGGCTCCGTCTGAAAAAGGGTTTTCTTCGAGTTGTTCAATTGTCTCTGGGTGGCCTTTAAAATTCTTATCTGCTGGAAGCATCTTTAGGCTGTGCATCTATTCAGACACACAGTATTCTTTATGGTTTTAGATGTAAGGACCAGTAAGTGTTGATTAAATCTTTAAAACAATTGTGTTTTTTGAATGAGTGATGGGTTAGGAATAGCAGAAATACTGAAGTAAATAAAAACAGGAAAGAAAAATAGTAATAAATATTTATAAGGAGAGCGATTTTTTTAATGTCCATAATCTAAATTTCCTGTTCTGCAATTTGTTTTAGGGGATAGGTTTTGTGTGTGCTCTTTCCTGCTTCTCCCCAATTTTCTCCCCTCTCCTTCTTCTTCTTTGTCACTGACAAATTGTCCTGCTGATTTAAAAAGAAAATCTTGAATGAAATAGTATGGCTGAAATGAAGAAGGTTGGTTTGGAAAATTACATTTGCTAGCCAAAGCGTTGGAAAGATAAGCTCGGCTCCGGCTTGTAGCTATTTTTGGACAGCGTGCGGCCCTCTGTATATGGGTCACATTCTGCCGTTGATAATGCAATTCAATTAAATTCAGTAGACGTGAGTCTGGCGCGTGTAATTCCCATGGATCTCTATGGGAATCCCAGGGCGGATCGGTGCCTGCAGCCCACCTGGCTCCCGGCGCCGGGTACGCAGACGGGCAGCGAGTTACGCGGCGGTGGGGTCTGAATGGCTTTGCGCTTCCAACCCGTCTCTTTCTCTCTATATTGAAGTGCTATATAAAGAAGTGCTCTGAAAAATGGATTCGTATTAATAACCTGTAATTCTGCAGCCACACAAGGATGATACGGTCTTTCACTGCCAAAGCTACCATCTAATCTGACAGTTTCCTAAAAGATGACAAGCTCCGCCAATACACGGGAGCGAGAGAAGCTGAGTGTGAGAAATTAAAAGTGCTTTTCTGTGGTACAGACTGTTCAGAATTCACTTGTTTATCTGCTCCGTGTTTAGGGTGTTATTTCCATTTTAGCAAACGGGCGCGTAAATAAAAAAATAAAATTAAGAGGAAAAATGCCACAGAAATTATGTCAGTTAGTTTGATGGCTTCTGCTTATAGTTTATAAGCAGGCAGAGGGTTTTACAGAGCAGACCGTGATGCATAAAAAGGCTTTCATGATCGTCTTAAATTAAAATATATCGATACAATTTTTGTACAAATATTCCCCAGCATGATTATGAGTCCAAACCACGGCAGCATGGTTTGAGGGCATGTGAACCAGAAATTAAAACCGAGCCTGAGAGTCTGATTTAATTACCCTACTAAGTGAAAGGCAAAAGAGAGAGAATAAACAGCGAAGGAGGAGGCTCTGTTGGTGAAATACTTTAACAACCCATGACTTTCATACGCCGCCTTTTCCGTTTGATGTTGGTTTATACTGACCGAATCTCCTTATCAAAAATTTTGAATTAACAGCTCCCGCGGCCGCCCGGGTGCTGATCAGCGGAGCTGGGGTACCCGAGCGAGCCCCGGAGCGCGGGGGGTCTCCCCGTCCCCCCCCGCGCCGGGGAGGGGGTGTGCGACGCCGACGGCTGAGCATCGTCGCCTGCTCTTCCCCCTCCACGTCGGCTTTGCACCGATGGAGGTGACGGATGGAGGACGGAGAAGAAACCGGCCCATGAGCCCTGTCAGAAGCCCCCGAGTTTGCGGTTGTGCACACGTGAATTTTAATGCGTTGCTGGATTCGGGATTTATACTGAACAATTGTCCCATTAGTCTCAGGGGGTGAAATCCTGATCTCACCGGCGTGCGCGGCGAAACCGCTCGCGACTTGAAGAAGCCCATTTTTTACTCCAGAGGACTAATGCAACTCACTCTGTATTTTTTATTAATTATATTGGGTATGTTTTATTTAACCATCACTAAAAGCCTCTCTCCCTTGATTAACAGGGCTATTTATTATTTGTTAGGTTAGAGAACATCCCTTTTTTCACTGGGAAGAGCGCAGAGGGTTGAAAATGCAATGATGCAGGGGGGTCGTGGCACTAGTTCTTTGGTCTGGGGAGCGGTTAGTTACTCCTAAGTCACTGTTCAGGTAAGCACTTGTTTCTGCTGCTTCGTTTTCTGTAGATTTATTTCTGCAGGCTCCTCCCTTTGTTTATAATGGCATCTTTTACTCGGGGAAAAAAATGCCTACAAACTCAAAGTGGAAAAAAAACCAAACCTAGAAGCAAAGCCAGGGAAGACACACTCTACGCATCTCTCGTCGTTTAAGTTTCTTGTTTTATAAAACCATGTCTTAAAAAAAAAAAAAGCAGTGCTTAATTTGCCATTGCTGGAGCAATGGCAAACCCACATAATATGTAATGCAGAGGATTACAGCCGTCAATCATGCCGTGATAAAATAACTACAAACTACAAAAGAAAGTTGAAATAGGATTGAAATGCTCAACAGCATAAAATCCAAGGGCTCTGCTTGCAATGAAAACGTGCATTTTCGGTAACCATTAGTTTTGATGTAAATTGAACTGTATATTCTCTTCACAGTATCGCACAGCTCTGTAGGGAGAGTCGCAGGCTATTGAGAAGGGGGTGAGAGATCTGGGATTTTTCCAGGGGTCTCCTCCTGTGGTGCCTCCCAGGACCCCCAGTCCCATCCCAGTAACCCAGCGGCGGCTGCTGGAGCCGGCGGTGATGGATGATATTCCTCTGCCCTCTGTAGGAGAGCTGCCTGCACTGAACGCTGCTGCCTTGGAAAGCGTGCCTGGATTCATTTTTAGAGGATTTAAAAAGCAGATGAGGAGTGGGGAAGAGTCTTGCGTGGACAAGAGGGGCTGAGCGAGCAGGCTACGCAATTCGTCTCCGAGCCAGGGCTCGACCCGGCACCCAGCTCCTGGTTGCGAGATGCTGCTGGCACCTTCGCAGGCAAAAAAAAATCCCAACGCCGCTGGTGGGAAACCCAAATCCCGACACCTCCCGCCCCGAAGCTGTTCGTTGGGGGGGTCTCAAGTCCAGACCTACATCTGCAGCTCGGGGTCGGGATGCTGATTTGGGTTCCCGCTCCCTTGTAAGAAAAGAGGTGCCAGCCGCTACTGCTGTTCCGCAATTCCAGGTCTGGGACCGTCTCATCCCACAAAGCGGCCAGGAGAAGCTCTCGGCGGGCAAACTCCCCGAAAAAGCCGGTTCTTGTTGACGCTCTCGGCCGCTCACTTCTGCCTTGCTCCTGCTTCTAGGCCAGAGTTGGGCAAAACCAGCTCCGGAGCTTCGGTGCTGGTGTGGATTCGCCGAGGTTGGTGTAAATCTGGTGTAAGGACCGGAGTTAACCGAAGCAGCTGCCTTGTAGCTCTCCCTGCTCTAAGAGGGACCCCGGCTTCAGCAGGGGCCGCAAAGCGTTTAACGTATGGGACAAGGAAAAGAATTCATTCGGTTCTGGGAAGCTAACGGTGCTAAAAAAAGTGCCATGTTGACCTGAAGGAGGAGTTGTGATTTTTTTTTCGCATTATGTCAGTGCCTTTACACTTACTATGTCAGTGCCTTTACACTACTCCCTGCTACCCCAGCGCTGCTCAGCTTCAGAGCACCGGGCCCCCAGCAGCCCTCACGGCCCCGATGCAGGCAATTATAATTATTTATATTATTACTTATAATCACCCATTAACGGTGGGTGAGGGGCTGGGACAGCCGCGCTCCCCAGGCCCCCCCGAAACCTCTGTGGGTATTCCTATTTATCCCCCAGGCCTTCCCGGCTGGGCACCCCGCGCACCTCAGCCCAGGCAAAGGGCTGACTCACACGAAGAGCCGAGACCCTCCGGGCCCGCTCCTTCCCCCCGACCCCCCCGCCGCTCCTCGCTCACTTCATGGCTCCCGCCGCTTCCACACACCGCCGGCGCGGCCCCGCCCCTCCCCGTCCTCACCTCGGTCCGCTTCGCCCCCCAGTGGCCGACGCGTTACCCCTCCCCCCACACACTCCGCCCCGCTTCTCCC
>JANZLQ010000089.1:2300547-2356447 GCA_026212715.1 Elanus axillaris | reverse complement strand
CCTCAGGGATTGGCGTTACCTCAGGGGGCGGGGTTACCTCAGGGATCCCGCTTACCTCAGGGGTCGGGGTTACCTCAGGGGTCGGGGTTACCTCAGGGGTCGGAGTTACCTCAGGGGTTACCTCAGGGGTCTGCATTACCTCAGGGATCCCACTTACCTCAGGGATTGGGGTTACCTCAGGGGTCGGCGTTACCTCAGGGGTCGGCGTTACCTCAGGGATCTGGGTTACCTCAGGGATCGGGGTTATCTCGGGTGTCTGTGTTACCTTAGGGATCCCGCTTACCTCAGGGATTGGCGTTACCTCAGGGATCAGGGTTACCTCAGGGGTCTGTGTTACCTCAGGGATCCCACTTACCTCAGGGATTGGCGTTACCTCAGGGATCGGGGTTACCTCAGGGATCCCGCTTACCTCAGGGATTGGGGTTACCTCAGGACCTTCGGCTGGAGTTACCTCAGCGTGGAGTCACCTCGCCTGCCCAGGCCGGGCTGGCCTAGCACGGGCCCCAGCCTGGGCCAGGCTGTGCGGAGCCAGGCTGGGGAGCAGATCCGGCTGGAAATGACCAGGAAAAGAGAAATAAAAGCGTAGTGTTGGGACAGGACCGCTCCCTCTGGCCGTGAAGGGGAGGAGGCCCGGCGGGCGCTGGTGACACCCCTCTGCCACACACCGACATGCTGCACGTCTCCTCTTTGATGCTTACCAGCAGCCAATTACCAACTTATGTTTTTAATCCAGCTCTTTTTGCTTTAGTTGTGTTTTTTGGAGACATTTGTCCCTTTCCTCATGACATGTAGGTGGCGGTGTCATCTTCTCGGTGCCCAGGCTGGTCCCTGTGTTTCCTTGACTTGCCCTCCGCAGGCAGAGCCTCCCCACTGACCGGAGAGGAGAGCATGGGGCAGGACTCGCACAGTTCCTGCCCTCGCCTCTTGGGACAGCGAGTTCACCGTCACACGCTGACAACCTGGTTGGCTTTAGGAGGCACTAAGCACCAGTCGTGGTAAAGGTTGTGCCAGCTGGCCTGGTTCTTCTACACAAGTGTACGTGAGAGCGATAGTATCTTGTAAGCAACATCAAAGTAGCCATTGAGGAAATGAATGCGGTCAGCAGAAGCATTTTCCCATCTTAGTAATCATGATTTAGTTTCAGACTTCATACTTTAGTGGTGCCAAGACTGAGAATGCCAGAAGATCCGCCAAGTGCCACAGGTCATTCTGCATCTGCCCCTCTTGCCCAGTCATTCCTTGGTGCAGTGCATCTTGCCATCCTCTTGTAGCTGGAGTGACTATATTTAGACCTGATCCTGTGGCTTTGATTATGAGCAAGAGACTTTTTTTGCTTCCCCCCTGCCTCAAGTAAACACTATATGTGAGGCATTAACATTTCCAAACACACATTAAAAGAGCACTTAGTGATGTTCAGCCAGTTGGATCGCTCAATTGGTTGAACAAAGCTAACCCTATAATTTTGCGTACAGGGTGTCTTGCACGTGAATGAAAATAAGGAAGGAGTGTGTTCTCTTTGCTGGACTGCTCCATTCCTGTTTCCTGGAGAAGATGGGTATGAAAGAGTGTAATAACCACAGTGAAATTATTTTCTCTGTTTAGCCCTTCTAAAATGTTTAAGTATTTATGTGGATCATGTATATAGCAAGAGACCGAAGTGCATCTGAATTGCAGTTTTTCCTCATTTAATCTATAAGCGTGAAGCGAGTGAAGGCATTCCAGCTTTACTGAGTCCTCTACCCAGAGGACCACACTTCTCATGAGACCCTCATGAACCTGTGGAAGGGCTTGGGTAGGCTTAGTTTGTCTAGCACTCTGTGCAGGTTCTCTAAAATAAAGAAGAGGCAGGGAAGAAGGTATGAATGTAGGCAGTGTTCATTTAAAAAAATAATTCAGCAAGTTTTTTGATGTTTGTTAACAAACATCCATCTCTGCTTTGCAGGTGAGCCCTGTGGTACCAAACCTGGATGTGGAGAAGACCAGAGTACTGGGGTGTGTGTGTGTGTGTGTGTGTTGGAATTGGTCAGTTCGTCTAACATCTCCCTTCTTCCTGCAAAGGTTAACCTGGCAGGTGGGAGAACACTTCTGTCTGCAGAGGAGTCACAGGATGTTTTCTGAAAAATACCCTTGGAGCTGTCGATCTCTTCTACTAGATCTTAAGTATTGCTTTACTCAGTAGTTTCTAGGCAGGACTGGTGCTGCTCTGCACAAAACCCAGCTTTGAGGCTTTTTCTCTGCCTTTGATTCCCCAGCAACCTTTCCCGCTTTGCAGAAAATTAGTGTACTGGCTTTCCTTTACCAGGCAGGGAAGAGCCTCGCTCCCTCTCAGAGTCTAAAAGCCAGACTTTTATGTGAGGCCGTGTTGCCATCCAGGTTACCTTTGCAGTATATTTTTGTTTGTAGAGCATGAGGAGTTTTCCATGGCTCCTTCCTGCAGCTCGTGCTTCTAGTCTGAAATTCAGTTCAGTTTAGATATCCTTCCCCCGCCTTTTTTTCCCCACAGCTACAGTTGCTAAAGTGATTGACAAATTTGAGGATGAAACTGCAGATGACATTTTCCCTGTTGGTAATATACGGAAAAAAGCTTCAGCCTCTCTCTTGGAAGCTGATAAAAGGTACAGTGGAAAAGCTACGTCTCGCAAAGCTTTGCAAGAAGAACTCTGGGGAGATGCTCTGTCTGAAGAAGGATCTGGTAAGAAATCTCATTTCTTTCTCCTTTAGACTACTCACAATTTGATGCTAGCACGTTAGCTGAGCTAGTGCCACGTGAACTGAGATGACAGATTTTAGGTCCCTGTTACAGGGCAATAAATGGGTACAATTAAGTTGGACATCGTCTTGAAGTGCCTTCCAGAATTTCAGGCCATATTTTTTGGCCTGAGGGAAGGGGAAATCTCAAAGAGGAGGTCACTTCTACAGGTGGAGGAAAGATTGTGACTAAGTGTAAGGTGAGGTTCAGTGCACTAACCGAACATTGTGTGGAGGAAAAAAACCAGCTCCCATATTTAAGCCAATACATCTCAGGGACTGCAAGTATACACAGATTCTCATTTTAAAAATGCATATAGTGAATTCTGACCACCTTGTTTGCTTATTACGTCACTGTTTCATGGGAAAGCTAAGCCATGGATCTACTAATCATTGCTGCAGAAAATGTGAGCTGAGATCTTTTTGTGAATATGTCCTGGTGTTTCCATTATTTAGCCAAAACAGAGAGTAACGTTGTACACAGATAAATTGGAGCCTGGAGCTCAGATAGCCCAAACCTGTAGCGATTGATGATGCAAAGTGGCACATTTTGCTGGTAAGTAAATTAACTTTTTGTCTCTTTAGCTGAAGAAGCCTTAGATGAATGGTACAGCGGCAGTGAAGATTCAGAAGAGAATGGCAGCTTAGGTACAAAAACAGAGGAGAAGCCCAGCAGTGCTGGCAGTGACCAGGAGGATGACTTCAAAGATGATGAAGGGACAGATCCGTCTGTCAAGGCCAAGGCATCGAAGTTCAGTTTCCAGAATATCACCGACTTTGAGAAATTTACAGAGGGGATGGATGATGTAGGAAGCAGTGAAGGGGAAGATGGAGATGATGCCAGCATGGAAGAAGGAGATGAAGAGGAGGAATATGGGAGTGAAAACCATGACAATATAAAGGAAACCAAAGACAGCGAAGCTGATGGGGGGTTGGTGACATTCTCAAAAGGACAAGAGGCTGAAGAAGTAGAAAAAGGAAAAGCTGTGAAGAACCAGCTAGGTTTGTGCATGTTTGCTTTATATTTTGACAAGACTTTCATCTCGCTGACTCTATAGAAACTGGCCATGTTAGGAGCCACTTCAGCATGTTAACATGCTGTTAGCATACTGCATGTGCATGCTACAGCAGCCCTAGTCATTTGCAAATGTTCTGCCAAATCTGCTATGCAAGCTGGTGTCACTGCTGCTACAGAATCTCATGTTATGAAGTGTATTTATCCAGTGGTTTAATTGAACCAGTACTAAGTATACTTGTAGTATTGGTGGGGACGGGGACTTCCTACACTGGTAGTGCTGTGCAGTGATGCCGATACTGCTTCTGTTTCTTTTCAAAATGTAATACAGAATGCAGTTTCTTCCTACCTGTCCTTTTAAACTGTCAAACCTACGTTTGCAGAACGGCCTTTTAAACAGTCAAGCAAAGGGAGCATTTCTTTTTTTGTGGATCACAAAATTGCAGTCAGGATCATAGGATGGGATGCTGCTTTGTCCAGAGACACCTTGCGGTACTGAGTTTGTGCTGGGTCAGTGCATGCAAAGATTTGCCCTAACCAGGAGTAATGTAGCACAAAGGAGAGGGCTTGCACTGTTAAGTCAACAGCTCCTTCACAAGGAGCAAGTGCTTTGGCTTGCTAAATAATTGTTTTATTTCCTCTTTGTTATGAAGCACTGTGGGATCAACTATTGGAAGGGAGAATCAAGATGCAGAAGGCGCTCGTAACAGTCAACCGGCTTCCACAGCCAGACACTTACCCAATCTTCAGAAAGGAAGGTGGACAAGAATTTGACAATGCTGTCGAGAACTGTAAGAATTCTTCAGTTTTTCTACTTTGGGTAGGCTCTGCTGTAGCCAGTACGTTTTGCCTGTGTGGGGACTTGTTAATGGGAAAGTGAGGGCTTTGAGTTGCATGTGTCTGTAGTATTAGCTGTCGGTTTGTATTGCCTTAATCATTAATTAGGTACCGTGCAAACAGAAACCAAAACCTGTTTGCTACCCAGACAAAGAAGATGTCTCATATCACCCGCGTCTGTGTATGCCTAGCTGATCTCTGCTGGTGGCCTGTCGTCACTTATGTAATGTTGAAAAGCCTCAGCTCAGGTCCTGCTGCTATTTCTAGTTCACGTCGGGATTGAAGTTTGCTTATCAAATTTAAGTTTCACGCTGTATCTTAGAAATAATTGGTTTGGTTATTGCTGTTTGGTGCAGAATTGGGATGCTGCTTTGCCCAGAGACACCTCGCGGTACCAATTTTGTGCTGGGTCAGTGGATGCAAAGATTTGCCACAACTAGGAGTAATGTAGGTCAAAGGAGAGGGCCTGTGCTGTTAAATCAACAGCAGGTATCTTTTCAGCCTGGAGCCGCTTCATCTGTTTATTTCTTAGGATCACTGTTAATGATACTGATCTGATGAGATTTCTAGGAGATTCTCCAATATGGCAAATACAATGGGCACGCTGCAGTTGGTAAGTGCAAAGTACTCAACTTCAGTGTGTTGTGGGTCTATTTAGTTTTCAGAATTGGACACCTTTTTTACTGGCCTGAAGGTAAACGTGCAGGGAGATAAAATGTCTGGTATGTTATCCTCAGAAATAAATACAGATTACTGCAGGTATCAGTTGGTGTCCATTTCTCCCTGACATGTTTGTTGTTTTCTGTCAAAAACCACACAGATGACAACGTTTATACGCAGATTGTTCTTTTTTCTAATCCTACTAATCAGAAATGAATAAACTTCAGAGGATATTCTGCCAGTGATTTTGCATAATAAAGATAAGCCCAGTAGCATTTTAAAGCTTGCCAGGTTAGTTATCCCTTTCCCTTCTATTTCTTCTTTCCCAATCTTGAGATACTTTCCAGAACGTTTCAGCTCTGTAGGTGAGCACCCGAGAAGCGCCCTTATGTGAACCAGTTGGTGGGAAACACCGAAGTGGTGTCTACAGCCCTTCACGCTAAACATCAGAGTCGTCATCTGAACCGTCTGGTTTGCTGTTGTTGTATATCCATACAGCCACATGATGTGCCAGTTTGCATATGCTGTAGTGATACCTGTGCATTGAGAAATTTTGGGCTGGGCTGGCACAAGTCATCTTAAAACTGGATTAGGAACTTTCACCATCATCAAACTTGACCCTGAATCTTGCCCTTACACCCAAGTTTTGACTGTCATCTTACGGCTTATACCTGATCTGAACGTGGTAGCTAATCAGCTTATCTGGAGTTACAGCAGGTGAGATACTTTATATTTTAAAGTTAGCTCTGCTGCTTTAAACGAAGTGATTAAGGAAAAAAAGGCGAACTCCCAATAATACTAAGCTGACCTTTCAGTGAAATACATGTTATTAATGTATTTAATGAGATGCATTACAAACTGCACCGAGCACCATGTTTCATTACAGGTCTAAAATGCAATATCATTAAAGACCTTTAACAGAAACAATGGTTGACATTTTGATATTTCCCATAAGCAAAATACATCCAAGAACGCGGAGTATAATACTGTACACAGTACAGCAGAGAGGCTCATCTTTCAGTTGTCCGGAGCACTAAAGGAAAATCTACTACTGTTGATAAGTACTCAGTGATTCCCTCCCCACCCTCTTCTCATAGAGAAGTCTGGGCAGGAAAGTTGCAATAGTACACTCTGATGTTCCTGATAGCCTGGGTTTGTGTTCTGTATTTCATCTGTGAAGACAGCAAGAAAATAAAGCTGAAGTGACCTGGGCAAAGTTAGCAGGGGAAGCGCTCAGACTGGCAGATGGGAAGTAAGGAATTTAGGAACATTCTGCTGCTACTATGCTTGTTTCCTGTTTTCCAGTGTTCTCTAAAGGACCAAAGTTATATTCATTTAAAAAAAAATTTCTATTCTTTTAAAATACAGTCTGTAACCGTACAGTAAAGTAGGTTACAATAGTCGTTTTTGATGAACTACACTATTGTGCAGTGCAGCTATCTTTCACTGCCCTGCAAAAATGCTCTTTCCAGAAGTTACAAAGTGCCAGGCGTGAAACAAGGGGTAAACTTACACATGAAGATCTTACAAAAGACTAGGGATGTACTTGGTATTATGTGGCAAAGACCCATTTCTCTCTCACTTTGCTGTGTTGGGCCCTGGGAGAGGGAGACATGTCTTATCAACAGCTAGAGCTTTAGCCCATGGGCAGTCTGAGCTGTATTACGTCTTCATTCACAGAGCTTCTGCCTGGATAACAGGGCTGTGACCTGTCAATTCAGGAAGTCAGACTAAGTCCTTTCTGAAAATATACGCGATAATGATGTATTTAACATTCTTTCATGAATTGACGCACCTTGATTTATGAGGGGGGTTGGAATCTCACTTACTATAAATCAGCTTCCAATAAAAGTCCTAATTTTTAGCTGATCAAGTGGTTTAGTGGCTTCTATAAAAATAAACTTTTGTACTCGATTCTGAACAGTGATGTAGCGGGCTGGGTAAACATCCTCTGAACTCCTGAGTTCTCATCCCAATTGTATTACCAGCTTGTGAGTAGGATCCCATTTCCCAGACAGGAAAAATTAGAAGAACTGTGTGTGAGTAAGTTTAAAGACGAGTGAAAGGCAGGACTTTGTAAATACTGAACATTGAGTTCGTTCCCTTGTACGTGATGTGCTTCAGTCTTGGACAGGATTTGGGATAATCGTGACATTGACTCTCTTTTGGACTGGATGATACTCTCCTTTCAGGGAAGCCTCAGCACTTCTTTCCAAATCCACAGAATAAATTTGGCATGCTTTCATCACCTTCACTGAATAGGAGGAAATGATTTGGTGTTCAAGTTGCACAAAGCAGTTGGTGCCAAAAATCCAGACTCTCAGTGTACGCTGTAGCCTGCTGAAGGCAGGAGGGCACAGAGAGGTCTCGGCACCCAGCGCTCTCTGAGGTCCTGGGCAAGTCCCTCGCATCTCTTTGAAAGGTGCCCCAGAACACTTTCAGTAATTTATCCCAACCCTTTCCATCGCTCGTGAGATTTCTGCTCTGTGCTCACGGGAAGGAGGAATTTTTTGAAATGGAAAATGGTCCTTCATATATTTGCTTCTTTGGTGTCTCCCACTTGGGACAGCCCTCTGTGCAGCTAGTAGTGGTAGTGACATTCCCTAAGGGTTTGAGTATAATTGTGTTAAAGAGTAGACAGCAGTGCTCTGTACATTTGCAGTTTTAAAGCCAGATCTGAGGGAAAATGGTAAGGTCATGCTTGTTTTCCAAATTTTAAGATTGAAGGTTACAAAACCTCAAGTGTTGAATTTATTATTTTTGTAATCTTTTATGAAATATTTTTTTTTTAAATGATACAACGTGCTTTGGACAGTCTTGGATTCCTGAGATCTCAGGTTCTGGTGGATGATTTACTGCAAAATTGCTTATAAATTGAAGTAGAAAATGTTTTGCAGACCTGGCAGCTTTCAGGCTTCACACCCATTTGTCACCCAGCATTTCCCTTTGTGTATAGAACAAGAATTAATTAGGCTGCACTGCAGGAAAAGTTTATGGCCATAATTTATATAGGATGAATTTCTGTTTAAAGAGACAGCATTGCTTTGTTTGCACTGTCTTACTTTTTCTTGCCCCCCCCCTTTTTTTTTTTAATCTTTAATTATATTCCAGATTTTTTTCTGTCACCCTTTTTACATACAAATTGGAGACCGAACTGTGGTCATGGAGCTCATGTTTATTCCTGTTTTGCATCCATGGAGAAAGTCTGAGTGGTTTTTAATACTGAAATTACAGTGGCTGCGCTCTGAATGCAGTGCAAATGTTTAACCTTTAATGCACTGCACACGTGAACTCCCACAGCTTACGTTTCTGAGGTGCTGCTGCCTGGAGTGGTCTGTTTCTCCAAGATACATTTGTATTCTCTTGCACCATATCTTCCAGTCTAGTCCAGGGCTGGAGATGTTGCCTCTGTTTGGGGTCTTGCACGTTCAATTAATGTTTTTCATAATCAATGCAAGTCAGAATTTGCAATCTGCTCCTGATTTGCACATTAAAGAGACCCATTAATTAAAAATTCCAATCCCTGGCATGTTCCCGCAGGATCCTTGCATTATTTACATAGAAAAAGAGTGCAAGGTGCAAGTTTCTGTGCTGTGTCTCTGCACAGATTGCATGCCTGCCATTCATATTTCTATGTATGTTTTCAAGGGGGAGGAAGGTTAGAAGTGGAGATCGTGAAAATGTCACCAAAAATTACCTCAAGGGCAAGAAAGAGCCAAAGAAGAAGTGGTAGCAACATTAGCGAAGCCACATCCAGTGTCAGGAATTAAACAGTTCCTAGGTTTGGGGGTTGTTATGTGAAATCTTGATTCAGTGACAAAAACCCCACAGCTAATTGGTGGGCAGGGGGGGCAACAAGAGCTTTAAGAAATGATATCTCTCAATGGACAAAGGCTAGAAGCTAGTTGTTCTATGTGCTCTGGGTAGCTGGGCTTCCCAATACAGTGATGTAGCTCTGTTCTTGCTATTTTAATTACTTTCTCTTTATAATTCTGGATAAAAATTCTAAGCTGGGATTGTTTCAGTGACTAGTACTTTGCGCTCCACAAAAAGAGCTGGGAATTCTAGCTTTTAAATAGTATCATGTGTCATTTTCAGTTTTTAGTTGGTGAGATGAGGAGTTAAAAACATACAGAAACCCAGGTGAGGATCTTGCAGAAGGCAAGATGCTGATGGAAATTGCAAGACTTTAAAGGGACAAGTAGTTGTATATGTTTTCATATGTATATACATTGACTTCTCAAGAGTTCAATAGGTCCCTGAAATGTAAACTACTGGCTGAATTTTTGTGGGGTTTTTTTTTTTTTTTTTTTTGCTTTGACTCCATCTGTCAGCGGATTAAGAGAAAATATTGGAATTCCACATTTCTATTCTCCAGCATAAGCTCAAGATAAATTGTTTTGGAGAAATGGAGAAAATACTGGTTTTGGTAAAAGGTAGATATGCAGGGTCTGTAAGAATGGATTTGCTCACTGAAAGAACAAAAGTGGGGACAACAAATATTAACTGTTATTTACACTTTGTAGAGCTGTGGAGAAGTTATACAAAGGTTTGTGATCAATAAGAAAATAAACCTGAATAAAGTGAATCAGATAAAAAAATCAAATTAAATGCTCCATGTGCTTGCAAGGCCATTATCCCCAAACCTGCCTGGGTTATTAATGTATTAATGGAGCAGCAGCAGCAGTGAGCTCTGCCTAGCAGCGGCCTGAACTTTTCAGCACAGTGCCTCGTCTGCTGCTAATAGATACCAAATTGTATACAGCTTTTTAAATTCTGCTGAAATTTGTGCACCTTTTCAAACATCACTGTGAGTTGAGAACTTTAGTTTGTATTCTCTATAGTCAATTATATCTTATTTTCCTGGTCACTGTGACGTTACTCTAGATGATTCATCCATGGACATTCTCTGTGGCCATGAGCTAGTGGCATTGCATCCATGCACAGAACGCAATTCCTGTATTCCGTGTATTCAAGGAGGGCGCATTATCCAGAAGAAACCTTGTTTCCCCTGTCATATAGCATTCCTATAGTATCCCCTTTGAAATCCCTCCAGAAGAACTGTTGTGTTGGGCTTATTCACACAAAGGGGTGAGCTGGTATGAGACAGGGCGTTGAAGAGTGCTGCAGTTAGCACAGCTGGCTGATGAGCAATGCTGCAACGCATGACCTTCTTCACCCTATGAGCATGCTGCACCGGGGCCCGAGGATAGTAGAATAGTGAGTGTGTTTTGCCTCTGGGGAATAAGTTAAATGTAATGCTGGAGACCACTCCTGTTTTGTACCCTACCAGTAGTGCTCCTGGCAGCCTGAGTGGCATTTCAGATAGCGTGTTTCTTTGTGGCTGCTCTAGGGATGCAGTTACACCTTGAAATGGGAAATGGTAGTTGCTGCCTGAACAGCGGTTCCCAGTCCCGCCTTTCCTTCTCCGTACTGAATTTGGACTGCAGAATATTAGAGCATGTGCACCTTTTATTTACGTCCTTCAATATGTGTTTTAAATGGGGGTGCTGTGAAGAAACTTTATTGAAAAGAAAGACGTGGAAAGATGAAACAAGGGAAATGAGTGTGAACTACATGTAAAGTTTGCAGGAAGTGACCCACTGTTCGTAATCTTACTGTAGCCAGTTTCTTCAACTCAGAGTCAGGTACTGGATAACTTACGTTGCACATTGATTAATTATTCCCTTAAGGTGTTAGATGTCTCAGGTGCAGCTAGCCAACGGTTGCTATTTAATTATGTTTTATTGAAAAGTAGAGCAAAAAGGAGCACTTATAAAACTTCGCAGGACTTGCCTGGGACTGCAGAAGGCTGGGTGTGTGGTGCCTTCTGGGAAACGAAAGAGGTTTTGACTTTCTGCTCCTAAAAGTACAGTCCAGTCCAAACACTTTGACTGACCCAGAAGTGTCTGTTTCTGGGGTGGAAATAGGTGCACTTGTAGTGGGTGTGCTGGTAAAGGAGTGTGCTTCCACCTGGAGCTATGTGGTCCTTTATAATAATTGCCTGAGTTGGGCTTTTGGTACGCCAGGTTGGTTAACTGCTCCCATGACAAATATCTGTGGCTTGTGACTAAACAGCACATTTGTGGACAAGGCCTCTTAAGGATGTGATTAAGAATCCCACTTACATTCATTGCCAGCAGGAGACCTCCAAAGATGCCATGTGTTTTCTGGTTTTACATTCTTGCATATTAAACGTTTCTGTATGAATGCTTCATAATGAATATCTTTATTTTCTTTGGGTCGGTTCTGTAATATGTCACTGAAAAGGGATTCAAGACAGGGGGAAAGATTCCATTTAGTATCTATTTAGTGTATGTTTGTATGTTCTCGGTGTCATTTTAGTAGATGATTTTTGCTGGGTTCTGTTACTCTGATGCCTGATCTTTAAAAAAACCCAAATTACATTCTATACAACATCCAGGTAAGTCATGTCGAAGTAGCTGATTAAGCACTGACTAACTTTGAATCAGATCAGGTCTGCTTTATGTAGCGGAGAACCTGTTCCACTTCCTGTAAGAGGGGATGTGTCTGGCAAGGCGTTCTCCTCAGTTGTGCAGCGTGCTCTGACTGATGGGCTCACCCTCTGCCTCGCTCCTTGGCTGCACCTGGTTGTCATTTTACACATCTGGTTAGAGAAAAGCTGTCAGATGAGATGTGCTTTATTGACACAGGCTCAGGATTTTTCAGAGAAGCCTGCAGGAATCAGCTGCCAATAATTCACTCATAATTTTGTTATCATCTCCATTTGTGGATTACTTTTAAAACTAAAATGTATCTATACGTACATCTGGAGATGATAATGCATTAATACAGAGCAGGGGTAGGTGTCACAGGGGAGTGGGGGAGGAACTGAGGCACAGGCAGATTACACAGTTTCCAGAGGCATAGTGCAGTTACAGGATTAATTGGTGCTAGGCAAGATCATGGACTTAGAATATATTCTTGCTTTGAAGATTTTACTGGGAGCCTGCACAAATGTGTGACAGCAGAACTGGGTTTCAAGCCTGAGTGTAAATTATTGTGATCAGATCTAGCCCACTTAAAACTGGTAGTTCATTTTAATTGAATTGTATTAGTGTAGACACTTTATGAATACAAAAAACATCATGCTTGTCAATTCATGCTGGGTTGAATTTGATTTAAATGGATGTGGATGCAGGTGTCCCCAACTTTCACCTTTCCACCCTGATCTAATGAAGAATCTATTCAACTCTTTTTGGGACTGAACCAAAGCCTGTTGACTTTAATGAACACTTTTCTCTCAACTAAAATAAATGAATGAATCAGACCCTTTTTTTGTAATTTTTGTTGTAATGATCCTATGCCGTGGAGAACTTTTGGTGAAAACTGGGATCAGTAAGGATGATAAGCTCCTAGGCTCATAGGTGGCCATTCTGCGTACGTGCCAGCGAGTGAGAGGGAAGAGATAGGAAGTGAGAAGCCTTAGACAGAGGCACAGGTCTTGGTTTTGGAGCTCTGTTGCTGTTTATGTGCATGTTTAGTTGGGTAATGGTGGGTGTGATGTTTTGTGCATGTGCAGAGTTTGGTCTGTGCAAGGTGCCAGGAAAGTATGTTGCGGCTTGTCCTTACGGACTGTGAATTGTTCAGAAATTCTGTGTGGGACGTAGTGGAGAAGTGTGGGATATTTATATAACATGCAATTTGGGGCTTTTCTTTTTCAGAAAAAAACCCTTCTTGCCCTTCCTCACCGAGCGCCAAGGCTTTTAGCTTGTGATATTGAGTCTTTTTGAGCAGAATTTCTGTCTGCTTCTCCTGTATAGATGTGGTAAAATTGAAATGCTCCCATTTTATAGGTTATCTCTGCAGCCATATGTGTTGGACACTATTGGCGTTTGAGGTTTACTTTAAAGCTGTCCTAAATTCTAGTGCAAGAAATGCTAGGAGAGTCCACAGTTGTTGACCTGATACACCCGAACTCTGGACCGTGGGATTACACCCCATTTTAAACACATCAAGTAGGTTTGCCTACACTTAAGTTTCCCAAGATAATTAATAGCTAATTAAATTGAGTTTAGCTAAATACTTTTGCATGTTAGTCTATATACTCCACAAACAAGATGCAGGGAAACAAAGGCTTGCAAAGCATCCAGACAAGCATGTGCAAATGTCAGCTAACTTGGATTAATTGGCAATTGGTTACCTTGAGATGGAAACTCAGTGCTTGTCATGATAAATGTAATTAATGGCCTGGTATTATATGGGGAGGTCAGTCTAGATGGGCTAATGTTCCCTTCTGGCCTTAATATCTAGATAACTATGAAATTTCACATTTCCTCTTCCTTTCTCATTCTTGCCTATGTACTTGGGGATTCCTGCCTGGCAGAGACGGGAATGCATGCTGTCAGCTTCTTTACATTTACAGTAATGTAAAACATCAGTTTTTATAAATCTCATTTTTACAAGCCCCGTCCCCTCCCTGGTTTGGGCTGATATCAAAAGATGACGGTTGAGGCGAATCAGCAGAGCATGAACTTCATGGAAGTGTTTCTCTTTCTCTCTCTTCTCAGCTTTCCCCCTCCCCCAGTCCCCACTAATAAAATCCGTGAATACCAAGCCTTTTATTCTGTTGTTGCATCTAGTTATTTTCTTTACTTTTAGCAAACTCATCTATGTCTGATCCTGTTGTCCTTACTG
The DNA here is from genome assembly GCA_026212715.1 of Elanus axillaris. Taxonomy (NCBI): domain Eukaryota; kingdom Metazoa; phylum Chordata; class Aves; order Accipitriformes; family Accipitridae; genus Elanus; species Elanus axillaris. The sequence continues at coordinate 2,342,529 of JANZLQ010000089.1, read as the reverse complement.
TCAAACGCAGTAATATTAGAGTGAAAGGGCTAAATTGAGTCTGTTCTGTAACTCTTTGGGAGTAGGCTGAACTGCTTGCGTGAAAAGGGTTTGCAGCATTGGCTCCTTTGTGCTGAAGGAACACAATTTTCCCCTCTGCAAAGGCTTTTGCATCATTTGCATTCCAATGGAACCAGCAAATTGGGCCTTCGGTAAGGAGCAGACCTTTTCATTGCAATCAGCAGAAAAGTCAGCCTTTTTCCAACTATCGTTTGATAAAATTCCACAAACTCAGTGTTTTGGGAAGCGTGAAGGCAGTGTTACTCCCATAATTTCCTAAAATAACCTGGACAGATTTACAAGTGCTTTGTGCTCGGATTCAGCCGGAGTCCGTGAGAAACGTATACATAACTACGCCACCTCTAAAAAAATCGGATCACTCTCTGCTGCCAAAGGGCTTGCAGCTAGCCTATAATTTAGTCCAGGCTAGCTCTTGTAGCTTCTGTCTTAGGCTTATCAGTAGTAGCCTTTTATTTCTGTGCCGTCTTGGTTTTGGGGCACCAGGACATACAGGGGTGCAAATCTGAAGAGAGTGGAAGTCCTGCCTGCACCATATTGTTCCTCCTAGAGTTAGTTCCGCGGCGGGAATTAGAGAAAAGCTGTTGTCCAAAGCCCCATGTTTAAGATGCGATACCTGGAGGAATTCCCCCCGCCTTTTCCTGGCTGGTAACGTTGCTCTGCTGTTGGGAATATAGAGCAAGCTCCAAAAGTAATACTGACAGACTTCAGAATTATGATACACTGGAGCTCTGGCGTAATTCTTTGTTGAAGAAGTTAGAGGCCTAAAATGTTAAGGCTTATTGTTATTCTGAGTTGATAATCTCTGCCTTGCTTTAATAATTTTTCCTCATGCCTGGATAGCCTGCGAGTTGCACAATAATCACTCACACAGCTTTGTAATCAATGCCCAAAGTAATAGGATTCCGCTGGCCAACGGCAATTAATAAATTTGTGTCTTTTTTAAAACACTAGCAAGTCGGGCCTGAAATACGACTGACTGGCTTTCCTCATTTGCATATTTATTGCAGTGGAAAAATTCTTGCCGAATGATTGATGTTGAGCCTGCCTCTTGAATTCCAAACAGCACATTATTATGAAATGAAAAATGCCGGCCATACAGTTGATTAAAGTTGAAGACAGTGGAATCGGTGTTTTTTAAGATTGTGGGAGAATTAAAGGCATATTTTAATAGATGTTGACAAGAAGTGAACTAACAAAAGCAAAGCAAAGGATTTGCTTGAAAAGATTTAATCAAACGTGTTTCTTGGGGGATTAATTGCTGGGGATGACTAGTGCAAGTGGCTGGCTTGTGGATTTGAATGAGAAGTATTGTTCTCAGGCCAGTGTATTGAGTGCCATTTTGACCTGTAGTTTAACTCCTGTCCCACAGTCGTTTAAAAGGAGTGAAAATTTCCCCTCTTCATCTGAATGTTGGGATAAATACGTGTACCTGATAAAGACACTTTTCATTACGTACAGCTATTAAAATAAAAGAGGTTTGTTTCCTCTCCTTTTTATTTGCATTATGTGACCAGTGTGCTGGGCACTGCGCCTGTTCCGTGCAGTGGTGACACGGTGACTCTCCTCAGTGCCAGGGGAAACTCTCCCAGTATTTGGCAGCTCAGCTCTTGCTCTCCATACCGTGGTTCAGACACCAGCATTGTTCCAGCTTTTCTGTGTGAGCACTTCATACAGCCTGTGGAGGTACAGGGAAAATTAAAAGCTTGCATGCCGATGATATTTCTGTGATGCCAGATCCTCAGATTTAATTGAGGGGAAAAGGTAGTTAATTTCCAGCTTTGGCACGGGCTCTGAATTTCAGCCGTGTCCTGTATGTGCGGTGTTTCGTGCTGGTACATCACGGTAAGGATGCTCCTGTTTGTGTTTGCGTACGGTGTGTGCACAGTAGCAGGCAGGCACTGTTCTGTAGGGGAGCACTGCCACAGCAGTGCCCCGTCACGTCCCATAAGGTCCCACGAACATACAGCGATGGAGAGAAAATCTGGGAGTTTTACCCCAGTTTGTAGGGTTCCATCCCTGACCATCGTACTCCGAATCTGCTGGATGGATGCACCAGGGTCAGGCGGGGAGGAGCTCGCCTGGTGGAGCAGTTTTGGGAATCCCACTGGTTGGCTCTCTGTGAATACCTTTGAAAACCTGGCCTTGAGGCACCGGCTTTTTTCCATCGACTTAAAGTGTCTCTGCGTGAGGCCGCTCCCTGCTGCTCCGCACCAGCTGCTGCTCTCCGCAGCTGCTTGGGAAGATGAAATGAGACCCCATTTTTAGAGGTCATGAAAAAGAGCGCAGATATTTTTCTGCGCAGGAAGCTGCCTTGCTGTAGAAATGCTGAACTTACAGCGATGGGCGAGCACAGAAGCCATCACGCCTGCAAGTCCCCAGCACGGCCGTGCTTGGGTTTGGGTTTTGGCGGCCCCTCTGCATGGGGAGCGGGCTGGTGGCGGGGAGAGCCCGGTGGGGTCGGTATCCTGCAGCCAGGAGCCACCCCACACAGAGGGGGATGCCAGCAGTACAGCCAGTTTGTCCGTAACCACTGGCATTGACAAAATTGATTTTTGTGGTTTGAGAGCAGTAGGACAGATTTCATCTCTGGTGGGTCTCCTGACACTTTGATACATGGCAGTGCTATCCCTGAATGGAGCTAAATACTCCAGGGCTACTTTCTGACTGGGTGAAGGGATGTATAAAATGAGAACGTATGAGAGAGTATTAACAGAAAGGCACACTTTGATTTACTGATACTGGCTCCCAGCTTTCTTGGTGGATTGATATGCTGTCTGCTGGATCTGGAACAACTTTTTCACTCCTGTACACAAAATGAAGGGGCTCCCATGGACTCTTAAAAGTGACTCTTACAAGTTAGCATCTCACCACAGACACTCTGAGTCCCGTTTAAGCTGGAAGCTATATTCAAACCACGTTTCCCGTGTTCTTGGAGCAGCTGCAGATGGATCCCACTCAGCATCTTTTTTTTCTTTCCCAAAAGGCAGCTTTGAAAAGGTTTAATGGAAGGAGGGGTTGCATGTTGTCCTGGGGTTAGTTGGCCTCTCCTACAGGCAGAGTATGAGTTGTTGTTTTGGAGATTTCAGTTTCATACTGAAATGCTGTAAAGGGATCCAGCTTCCTTGCTTTTAAGGCAGTGCTGAGCCACCTGTCCTCAGAAAACACAGGTTGGACATGAGGAGTAACTCCTGAAAAAGGAGGCAGTTTTGAGATTTTTCTCACTAGTGATGTATGGCGTAATGTTAAAGATGTCATATTTGTCACTGACGTCAGTACAAGATGGAATATTTACCCCAGCACATTGCAGTGTAGATTATGAGAGAGATGCAGCAAAGCTGCCAGCAGAGAGCGGGAGAGAAGGAGCGGGAGAGGCACCGGCTGGGCTTCACTGGAGTGATAAGCTGTGCCTGCAAAGTCAGCTCGGGAGAGTTTTACGTACCGCAACGTACAGCTGCTTTCGCGGTGCTGTGCCTGCAGTCACTGACCACTGCCTCCTGCGCTGGACTGGGAAGGGGTGGCTGGGGACGTTTAAGCAGCAGCAGTTGGCTGAACACAAGAGAGCAACCCCCAGAAGTGGTACTGATGGCAGAGTTAGTGTAAGTAGCTCTGGGAATAAGCTGTTGGCATCAGGATCTTCCTGCTGGTGAATGAGCGGTGGGAGGGCAGCTGTAGGGCTTTAACAGCGTTGCTTCAGCCTTGCCCAGTTTGTGGTGCTTGTGAAAACCAGAGTGTCGATACCTTCTTGGTCCTGAAAGCTTCAGAAACTGAAAATCATATGGGACTGCCTAGGACCTAACACAGTTCATGGCAGTGGGAGGCCGCTGCTACACGGTCAGGGCTGGCACTGCCTGCGCTCTTAGAGGTATTGCCGGCTTTGTTCTGTGAACAGAGCAGGGAAGGGAGCAGGAGGTACAAAGCTGATGGTTATCACATGTGAAAGCTGCTAGTTGGTTGCCTTAATGTACTGGCGTGCTTGAAAGCTCCATGGTTGTGACTCTTTTTCTGTTTAATTGTCTGTTTCAGACAAGGAGCAGCATTTAAAAAAAAATGTGCTGGGGGGTGTGGTAGGAGAGCAGGAGGGTTAGTGTCCGACTTTCTTTCAAAATGACACAGTTTGCATCTATGAAACAGTTCTGGTTTATGTTGCCTTCATTCACAAATGGATTCAGTCTTTTCCCCAAAGCAGACGGTGTAAAGGCAGATGAGGGCATTAGAGGGAAGAGAAGATGAAGAGGGAGAGGAGGCTGGGAAGAAAACAGTCCCTTCTGTTATTAAATGTGAAATGGGTAGGGCAGGACTGGATGGGAAGAGGACTGGGGAGGGTGACACTTGCCTTCTGAAGTTGAGTTTACAGCACACTTAAGCACCCAACAGTAACAATGAGAATGCCATCCAATAATGCTATTACATACACAAGAACTGGAAACACGGAAATTACCCAGCTGTAAGAGGCTCGTGATGAAGCCACTGTCTGGAATAATTAGCCCTCACACCTGGTTAGACGCACGGTCATTGTCTTCCCTGCCCTCTCCATCCCCTTCACTCCAAATAAAATTGCTCCCCATCCCCACTTCTGTTGGGGTCCATATCTCGTAGCCTGGGGAAGCTTGAGCCTGTCTTTATTCCTTGCCTGCTTGCTGTGGCCCTGATATACCCCAGAAGAGCTGGAGTGCTACTCCAGTTGTAATTGACAGGATCAAAGCCGCCTGGGGTGCATTAGCACTGCTGCTGGAGGATAGGCAGCGGGTAGAAAATAAACAGTTTCAGAAGCTCTGGGGACATTTAGCTGTGTTGCAGGCAGTGGGAAAGATTTTGCTGTTGTAAGCTGCGCTCTCAGGCTAGGGTGGGGGCACTTTCCTTTTGCAAGTGATCTTTAGCTGCAGACACATACAACAAATGAATTTTTAAGGGCTTTTGTTTGTTTGTCTCTTGGAATTGTTTTGATGCTAACACATGGCTGTTTTACAAGTACGGCAAACCTAATCCGCTAATAGGTTTATATAGAAGAATTGTCAGAATGTATCTGTAATGAACCGCAGGCCAGGGAAGGATGAGTCCAACAGCTGATCTGCAACAAAAATCTTAAAGCATCTTCTCCTTGACATTCCTGTTGCTGAGGTCAGGCCGTAATTTATCTGAAGATGGTGACAACTGAGCAATATCACAGTGGTAACATGCGGGAAATTGAGACCTCTGAATGTCTGGGCTGATTTCTGCTTGCACTGTCTCTGTCTGGCTGATGAAGATTTGCTGTTCACTCTACCCATGATCTCTGTGTCCTCCATTAAAAAAAGAAAGAAAAAATCAAATGGTGAAAAGTTCTCTCCATTCTTTTATGCGAACTACAAAGAAAGAAACAGGTTTGGGAGTGAAGCAGAACAGCCCTACTGACTTCACGTCAGTGGAGGAACTGGGAGAGAGGGGGTACCAGGGGAAGCTCTGGGGACCATCCCACCACCTCAGTGCTCCTCCTGCCCTCCGGACAAGTCCGCGTGCTCTGTGAGCCAGAGTTACTGCTGCCTGCGAGGATGCTTGCTCTGGGTGCCTGGGGAGGGAAGCCAAGCCTGTGTGAATGTGTCCTGCAAGAAAACAGATCCTGAAGTGGTCTGCTACGTTCCTCCAAGCGGTGAATTTTTTCTCCTTTCTGTGGTGCCTCTTTGTAAAAGCAGAAGGCAATACACCAGTGCCAGGTAAATATAAATTAATCTGTGTAAAGTTCAGTTTAGGTTTTTGGATGGAAGTGTGCTAAGTGTTTTACCTGTAAGAGCTGACCCTGTGATTGATGTGCAGCAATGTACAAAGGGAGAGTTTGTGTAGGCCTAGACAAACACTTGTTTTATATCAGACCGTTCTGCAGGGAGGCTTGTTGGTTGCCACAAAAGAACTATTTTTAAAGAACAGATGCTGCAACAGTGTGCAGTTAACCCTTCCCACAGTCACCCGCAACTGCGTGTCCTTGGAGAACATAAGGAACAGGTCATTTTCTCGCATCTGCGTAGATACAGGAAAATTGTCAGCTGTTAAAACCTTTGGATACACAGCATCAGATCTACACTTAGGATTTGTGTCTGCATACCCTGGAAAGCAACTACTCATCCCAGTAAAACAAACCTTCACACCATGTATTGATCTTTTTTTACACCTCTCCGCCCCAATCTTTTCTTCGCTTTCTCTCTTTCTAAGGATCTCTGGGCCTGCAGTTCTGCTTTTCTGATCAGAATATTCTCATTAAACTTGCCAGATCATTGTTTAAGTTTCCCCCATAGATCAGATCTTGCTACATTTAATTTTACTTACAATCTAATTTCTTATACCTCCTGTGTAGTGAGCACAGCGCCATAGAAACCAGCGGTAGTCACAGCCCCGCAGGAGTTTGGATTTTCTTCTTGCCTTCCCTCCTTCTGCTCCCTATAACATGCACATCATGTACAAGAAGGAAAAGTCGGAGGTCAAGTTTAGATAGGATGTGCATATATACATTTACTCTTGTGTTGCTTCAGCTGAAGCTGGCCTCTACTGCAGAACATAGCACAGGAGAGAAATGAGTGAGTCAGCAAAAAAAGGTTGTTGTCATATGCGTGTGCGTTCCACACACAGTACTTGCTTCTTCAATGTGTTAATCCTTTAGGCTCTGCAGTCTGAATGTTTGTTGATGAAACATTAGATCAGTATACTCCCGATGTGCAGCCAGGCAGATGTTTAGAAGGCAGTCCTGCCTCCTTTCCTCCCTATTTAGGAAAGAATTGTTCCTTCCCAGCGTGGTGGTGTTTGACATTAACAGCTATAAATCAGTTTGAAGATAAAACCACATCTCCAACTGATCAGAGAAAACAGTTAATGGGACATGTAGTAGCTGTGGCAGAAATTCAGATTCAGGATGAGAAACTAAGCACTGCAACGCTAAGTCTTCACCAGAAGCAAGGAACTATGGGAAATTGTCACTTGTGTCTCCTGTTCTGCAGGTTGTAAAGCCCTGGAGACATTGCTGAAAGTATTAGTGGACCTTCAGGATGAGCTGCTTTATCAATACCCAGGCACGAGGCATCTGGTAGATGGAAAGCAATCAAAAACTGAGAGGTAAATACAAAATAAGACAAGACCTTTCTGAATCCTTTGGTCTCCGACTCTCCAACAAACAGGACAATGCACAGCCTTCCTGACCATACTCACTCTCTGCTGTACTCTCAGTTGCTGCTATATCTGGGTGACAGACACTCTGGACAAATGACCGTTAGACTTCCTTCTGCCAGTGTGGAAAGTCTGTTTTGTAACCTTTCTGATAACAGAGGAGGGGCTAAACCATGGGTCTTTTGCCATGAATATCACCATGGTGTGGAAGAAGCATGGGTGATCATGGAAGGGTCATTAAGAATTCACATATGTTGCCTTAGATGGGTGTAGGGTGTTTAGTCTCTGTATTTTTGTTCTAGTGATGATGAAATCCCTAGCAGTAGCGATGAAGAGCAAGTGGATAAGGCTCAGGAGAAGAGGAGGAGCCTCCCCAAACGAAAGCTAAAAATGGAGGACTACCCAGAATTCATAGCCAAGCGGTATGCTGACTTCAGGACGTATCGGAACAGTGTCTTGCAGAAGTGGCATGACAAGACAAAGCTGGCATCTGGCAAAATGGGAAAGGCAAGTCTTTGTTTATGTGTGCTGACATGCTTATTGTTTAGCAGAGATTTGTGGAACGAGTTGATTTTAAAGTTTCATACCATGGGTGTTCCAAGTTAAGCTGAGAGTTACAGCAGTAAGGATTAAATACACAGGTGCACACTTTTCCCCAACCTTAAAGGAGTTTGGAAAGAAGCTCAGCCTTAAAATTTCAAAGGCACAAGCTGCTCTCTTTTGTTTTGAGCTGATGGGCAGGAAAAAATTTTCAGGGCCAAATAGTTTCCCAAGTTTGGGGAAAAACTATTGGGTGGTACTGGTGTTCTCCCAACTAGACATCTCATCGTAGCCAGTCTCCAGCAGCAAGTAAGCTCTAGGAAAATGCCACTATTGCTAATCAACAAGCTCTCTGTGTTTTAGAACTAGGGGCTTCTGTGGCCCTCCTCCTCCATGAAGTGAACACTTTAATACAATGGGTAATAATTTCACCTGAAGATCCAGGGCCTTCTAACATCTGTGAGTTAGTATTAATCACTGAGAAGTTCATCTGAACAAGAACAGCAAAGGCATTTTATTAAGCCAGGCGTCAGGTTGCCTCAGGTTGGGAAGGGAGAGAGAGAGAGAAACAAATAAAAAATCTAGCAGAAATCCCTGCAACGAAACCAAAACCCCCTCCTCTTGGAATGCTGTCTGCTTATCCACTGACATGGAAAGATAGAGGAACATTGCTGCCTTGAGGAAAAGCTTTCTGCATTATCTGACACTAGTTAATGTTGTTGCAGGGTTTCGGTGCCTTTGAGCGTTCAATCTTGACTCAGATTGATCATATTATGATGGACAAAGAGAGATTACTACGACGGACACAGACCAAGCGATCAGTGTATACAGTGCTGGGAAAGCAGGAACAGGAATCTCATCCGGTCCCTGAATCTTTGCCTGACAATTCGGTAAGGGTATTTTGTTTATATAACTCATCCTGTAGCAGCAGTGAAACTCTCTGCAAAACAATTAGCTTGAGCCTTTAGCAGGTAATATTCTTGTTTGTGAGAGATTTATGAAGGAGATATCTGAGTGTTTGATTCCTGTAATGTAATGGCTAAGAAAAAGATGTAGACATATCAATTCCAGTTTGATGGTGTTAGCATTATCTCCTGTGCCAGTTCTTGACAGGGGAGAACAAGGTTTGGTCTGTGATCATGCCCCTTCTGTGCTGTAGGAAGTGATGCTCACTAAATCAGCTTTTAAGGTAGCAGCTACAAAACTTTGGTTTTACTCTGGAGTTTAGAATCTTTAACCCAGAAAGTCACTTCTAAAATCCTACTGCATACAACCTACAGAATATGTTAGTAGTAAGTCTGTTATTAATTTAGTATTTGAGAATGAATAAATACTCAATTCTGAGAGATCATGTAGAATTACTGCACTTGCAAGATATATTTTTGCCATTACATTAAAAATATCTGTAGTATTTTGCCAGAAAGACTTTGCACAGTCCTATTTATTTCCCAGTAAAGGTATCATAAATCTATTTTGGCATTGGCAGCGTTTCTGCCTTGCCTTTAAATGTATTCCTAGTCCTTAAAAGCTTGTTATGTTGGGCACTTTTCTCCATTCCTTCCTATCTTCAAGTGTGTTTACCAGCTGCTGTGTATGGTGTCATCAGAGTTAGGGACAGAAGTACGCACAGATGAGCTTTCAGCATTTCCTTTGTTCTTCTAGGAAGTCCTCCCTCAGTCAGATTCCAACAGGCATCTGAAGGACATAGATGAGGAGATATTTGATGATGATGACTTTTATCACCAGGTAAGTGATGGTAAATCTGTCTGGGAATTACGGCTCCAGTTGGTTTTTAGTACTTACAGAGCTAATGCGGTTGGTTCTGTGCTCTTAAGTTTCTCTTGCCAGTGAAACTCAGTTATGTGTTTTTAACATTCGAAATCTCTGTAGATACCTCCGAGGACTTCGCTCTCAACTTTCGATATAGGGCTATGTGAGCTTAAACTTGCATTGTGGATGTAAACTTAGTGCCGTCACTGGCACTGCTGTACTCGAGTGAGTCAGGGCTGCAGGATAAGGTCTATGCCTGTTGTCCTCGCTGGCGAACATGGCCAAGAGAAAAATTACTGAATTGTCTAAAGGTGACTGCTCTCTGTGGGTAGAGTCCCGCTATGAAAAACGATTCTAGTAGATCCTCAAAAGCACCTAAGTTACTCTCATCTCAACCTTAATCATCTCATCTACCTACTGAATGAAAAAGCTGCAGGGCTTCTCTAGCACTTTTCTTGGAGTTGTGCCAGCTTGGATTTAGGCCAGTTATTCTTTTTATTTGGAAAATTCTTAGAAACAAGGAATCTGCACCCAGTGTATGGAGGCTGCAGCTTAGGGAAACCTTGTGTTTGTAATTTATTTAATAAAGGACAGTGTCAGCTTTATGAAGTACTGAAATAGCCATATATTGAGGAGTATGATTCACTGTAGGTCCCTCCCCAGTGCATGAAAAACTAGTTTTGCACTGATGATCCACAGAGAGCTTTAACTTCAGGACTAAACAGATATCATTATACCATTAGAAAGGCAGTGGCTAGTAAAGTGTTAGGGCAGTGGAAGAGAGCTGTTGCCATGTGACTGTGCTCTGATGACTGATTTAACCAGAAGCGTTTGAATACTTTGAAAATTTGGGGTTTCATGTACAGAGCCAGGACTAAAGGTGAATAATAATATGTATTTAATTGGTAGTTCTTACCTGTGTTTTATGGATAGGAAGTACAGAGAACTTTTAATGCTTCCTCTTTTCCCCCTCCAAGAAGGTCTTCAACATACTTCCAACCCTACTGCTGTAGATGTCCAAGAAAATTTTTGCAGGAGAACCTCACCTAGTGCAGAATTAGGGCAATTTGAATATTTAATGTTTGTGAGGGATCTACTGAAAGCAGCCTGCCTCAGAGCCAGGATTGTATTCCAGGCTAGCTCTTCTCCAGGCTTTGTATTTATTGTGAGAGCATCTCTGTTAGTATTGCTATAGAATTGAGCAGCATCTCTTGGGCAGGTGAAGAAGCCAGCTTCCTTTGTGTAGGCTCTGAAATGGCCATTGGAGAGTGCCTGTCTTCTTGGCAGCAGTGGTTGAAGAGGCCAAATCTGTAAGGCAGTGACCGAGTACTGAGGTGGAATTTGGGGTACAAGTGGACCAGAAACCCAGCTTTCAGAGCCGAGTGGACCCCAAGAACACAAAACAAAGCAAGTTAGTGTAACGAAATCGTGAAGTGGTCGAGGAGGTATAGCTGTGATTGACAGTCTGTGGACCTGCGCAGAGAAGGTGCTTATTGGCCATGATATGTTAAATTTTTAAAAGAAAAATAGCAATAGATGAATGGCCCGTCTTTCCTTCTAATAACTTTAACTTCGATAAATCGTGATTTCAGAAATATGACTAGTCACAGCTTAGCTTTTCCCCTCACTGGTTAATTGGGGTGCTGGGGTTAATCTAAATTAAAACTTAAACTAATAGAGGTCATTGAGGGAAGAGAATCACCTGAGTAAAACAAATGGGTCTGCCAGGCACAACTGTATCTTGGCCATTTCCCAAGAGGGAAGTGGCAGCAAATTGGAGTTGTTTCAGCACTCGGTAGAGGTGAAGGATGGGTGACACCGGTTTAATGTACGGCACCTCCGGAAACGTTCCAGATTGCATTCCTTGCTGTACCAACTGCTGCCTCCCGTGCACAGTGAATAGGAGCCGGACCAGCCAGCAACATCTGGCAGCACAGCAAGGAATGGGTGCAACTTCGAAACCCCATAGACTCTAAATATGGTGCTTAGCCCAGTGGAGGCTTTAATCACTTACCACTCTTTGGCAGCGGGCTACGACAGCTTATCCTAGCCTCGTACATCACGCACAGACATCTGCTGAGCCGCGAGGCAGCTACACATTCATTTTCCTTTCTTGTTTTTTTTCTTTTCATCCCTCCCTTCCTCCCTCCTTCTTTCCTTCCCTCCCTCCCTTCCACCCTTCTCCTCTCCTCCTGTCCCCAGTATGCTTCTTGGACGAGATAATCTGTAAAGATTACTGCTTCATTGTGTGCAAGTAATTGTGGGGATGCCAGCCCCTTGCCAGACACCGCGCAGCACCTGTTCCGCTGACCTGGTTAATGTCTTCTGTTGAGTGGGATTTGGCAGAGATTGGAGCTGAAGCCAATTCAGTGATAAGGCTAAAGAAAATGGCTGTATGTTTTCTGTCACCTCCCAATTAAATTGGTTTCATAAAGTGCTTTCCTTTATTTGTCAGGGTGGTAAGCTGAAGCTGAACATTGCATTCAGAAAGGGTAGAGTGCATTACAATAGAGCACTGACAATACAGTGAATGTGTTTTCTTTCAGATGGGTCATAACTGTGCAGCGCTTTTGTGTGCGTCTGCGCGTGTGATTGCGTGTGTGGATGTACATATATAAATAAAATGTAGAAAGGGAACTGGTTCTTCAGGAGTAATCAAAAGCAACGTCCCTGGTTGTTGGAGCTGAGGTTACTCAGCAGCTCTGACCTCTGTGCGTAATGCTTATTGCAAAGTATATGTGTACGTTTAAATGGGTGCTTTTTTCTCTGTATTTAAATTTAGATCCAGACTCTTTTTACTATCACTTTCGTTTTCTAAATAACATTTTATAATGATTAAGTTAATTTTGATTACTGCTTATGGTTTATTAAAGGTAAACATTCAGATAAAGAAGGACATTGGAAACCAACTTCCTGTATATTTCAGTGTGAAATTAAGCAAGTAAAAATGAACACGATCTGATGAATGTGCACAAGTTCACGATAACAGAATAAGTGGCTGTACTGTTTTATTATAGATTATAATAGAAAACTCTGTAATGAATCTGTTTTTCCTGTGGAATAACCGTTTTCTTGTCCAGGTCTTGGTATTCAGTGGAATTCACTGTGTGGGGCTGGTGGAATTTTACGATGATTCAGGATTTAACTCTATCCTGTCTGCTCATCTCACTTTGCCTTTTCTCATATTCTTCACTTGTTTTATAAGCAGTTATAATTTTTATTGTGGTGGCCCATGTTGAATGGTAATGTAAAGCTGAGCTGAATAATGCAAGTGAAATATTTTTATCTGGGTTGCACAGGGTGGGAATAGTTGAACTGTTTCAGAAGGATTCTCATTACTGACAGCAGTAAGAGGCTAGACCCCACTTCCTTTTCTTTTAAACTCTCCTTCATACATGGTTTTAAGGGAAGAAAAAGGCATTTTATTTTTAGAAGTCATATTTACGTAGAATTCATTACAGCTGATACTGCAGCATTAAGACTTAAAATTCCAGCCTGCTACCAGAGAGCTGCTGGTCTGACATGCTACAGTGGAGATTTTATTATTAGGTTGAAATACTCCTCTAGTAAAGGAGAGAGTGGAAATTGGTTTATTTCCAACAGGAATTAGGTTAGTGTTCATATGCTAAGCGTTCCACTGGTAGCAGCTCTTCCCAGAACAAATGTTCATCATTGATGGCAGCAGGTATGCCTAAGGAGAATTAGGAATATACATAATCCCTTTTTTTTCTCTGCTCTCCTGCTCCCTCCTCCCCCTGATTTTGGTTACGTTGTATGTCACTGCATTTTATAACAACCTGCAGTCATCAGTCTTGTCTGTGATCACCACAACCTCAGAAGCTGAGCAGAGCCAAAGTGGACGGGGAACATTTAACGAAACACTAAAGTCTGCAAAGAGACATGGCAGCAGTTTGCCAGGCAGGACTGCCAGTAGGTTGGAAGAGGACTGTCATCCCTCAACTACTGCACTATGTTGCAGTGAACTGTTACTGTTTGGGATTTACTCCCCAGGCGAGCGTGCTTGAATGGCAAGGTAGAGGCTTGCACCCTTCCTTATCTATGCCCTAATTCCTTCGGAAAGGAGTCGGTCCTGTAGAAGATGTTGTTTAATTGTAGGACTTGTAACTTTCTTTATTGTTGTCCCTTGTGGAGCGGCACCGTATGTGCCTGCACACTCTGTGTGACAGGTCTGGTTTCTAAAGTGAGCAGGAGATCTCACTAACTGCCTGAGCTTACTGCTCAGAACGCCTGCTCTGATCTGAGTCGCCACAAAATAAAGTTGCAAGTCTGAATCTCATGTTCAGGTACTTCTACCTCAATTTGTTTCTCTTCTGAGTTGTACTTGTGTCTAAATCGCAGCGTATGGCTTTTTAGAAAACTTTACCTGATGGGGTAAATTTCTCCTTGTTTCCCAAGCAAGAGTTGGCATAAAGCACTGGGCACATCCTGGGGTTTTCTCTCCCAGGTATTTCATAATGCCATAAACAAGTAATTACTAATCCAGTGAACTATTAAAAGTCGATAATGGTGAAGAATAGAGAGAAGACTGGCTTTCTGACAAGCTGGTTTACCTTAATTAAACTAGTGAGTGATTAATATGGACAGCTGATCTTGTGGCTTTAATTAGATGCATTTAGAGTTTTGTGTGAATAAGAGATGTCTCGAACCATCCCACAGGTTAATGGCAATACAATACTCTTATCACAGGCATGTATCTTTCAAATGGCTGGGTAGATGGTTAATAACACGTTCTAAAGCTTGATTTGAAACTTCTCTTAATGGGTTATTAGAAAATACGCAAGTCAATGCCTATTTTAAACAAAACTGAATTTTAATAAAATGTTCTTAAAAAAGACACTGTCCAGTGATATCTTCTTGCAGTTTAGGTTTTTGCATTATATAGATTGCAGAAAATTAAATTTTTAAAAAGTGTTTCAAGGGAATTTAAAAATAGTATTTGAACTGCAGTCTAAATTTTCTCTGGTGTTGCTAGAAATCCAAAAGGTGTTAGGCTACTACTGTGTGGGAGCTTGAAAGAAGAAAAGAAACAGCTTGTTTCTACATCCGGGCAGAAAGCATGCTGAACAAGCCCTGGACTAGAAGCCACCTTTTCATAATTTATGCTGTTTTACATAATTGTATGATGTATGAATATGAAAAAGAAGGAAAAAGTCATGTGATTTACCATGTCTCTCCAAAGACTAAAGGAGAAAAAAATTAAATTAGAAAGTATTGAAATTACATTGATAAAATGCAGCTTTGTCAACTTTCTGTTCAGGAGTGACTTTGCATTTTCACCAGGAAAAAGGAAAAGCGTTTGGTGTTTGCAGTCTTCCTTCTTTACTTGGACGTGACAAGTTGTACTTTAGCTTCTCTCCTTTTGTTTCCTACAGTGAATTTGTTAAAAAATAACTGCTTTTGAAACTGTTAAAAGATAACTTAACAATAGCACGTTTTCAATGTGAGGTATCATGTTGCGGCTCTGTGAGGCAGGATGAAGGTGATTTGCCTGAGCTTTTGAAAGGATTCTGTGTTAAAAGATAGCAGAGCTCCATTAGTAGACCTTCACACCACAATAATTGTTTGTTTACTGTATCTAGTAACAAATACACATTTAGCTGGAAAAGTCCACATAAGCAATTTGCAAATATTTTAGAGTTCCTCACTAATAAACAGAGTATTTTTTTTAGCCAAGGAGTGACAGAGTAGTCTAGTAAAGGTAAGCAGCTGCTGCTAAACCTGAAGTCTAGGTTTCTCTCATTTTTCTCATTGTTCCAGAATCCATGGATAGTCAGATCTTTTTCTGTTTCTGTTGCTTTCAGCAAATGACTGAGATGGCAGAAGCGGTATGAGGTTCTGCTTTTCCATTGTTCTGCACAGCTGTTTTAAAACGAACATTGTCGGCCCCTTGTTTGATATTATTATTGGCGCAGGGAGCCCAAAAGGACTGTTTTGACTTCCCGTACAGCGCTGAGGCTGCCTCTCACCTCTTCTCATACCTGACTTGGCGAATTCAAAGGCAGCAGTGCCACTTGCAAGACAGAGTAGGTGGCTTTGATGCACTGTAGCAGAAATGACCCATGCCTTAGCTGGCCTTTCTGAAGATTTTAATAACATCAGAGAAAAAGTGTTCCTTTTGTTCCGATTATATTTCTAAGCTTTGTAAACTCAACTGTTTCCTGTGATATATTATAGATCAACTTTTGCAAGGTATTAATTTGAATTGATCTGTGAGGTCTAAGAAAAGTGAGCCTTTTGTCACAAGGCTTATTTCAGCTATACTTAGCTCTTTGTCTCAACTGGAAATTCTTAGGGGTCTGCAAATCAGAAAGGTCAGCAACTGTAGTATTAGAAACACTGATAGATAGTGCATGAAAATGAGACCTAACCTCTAAAATGAAAATTGACCTCTAAAATGAGAAATGAATCTCTATTACCCTTGAACAACACCCTGATGGCGTTTCTAAATCCCTCTAATTTTGTACAAGGTACTTTGTGTGCATCTCTTTAACTGGTGTAGAGAGGGAGTCCTTTTAGGATGAATTCTTGAGAAAGCACAGATCATTGACTCCAGCTTCAGTGTCAGCAAAGGTGGGTGAATACTAACTGCTTTTGAAGCTCTTGCCTTCGGACATGTTCTGCGGGAGCGCTGCCTTGCTCTTGGCTAGCGGTTGCAGATCTTAAGCTCTCTCACGTGCTCAGGACACAGGAGGCAGAGTCAGTTCCGTCTGCTCCTGGCCCTCCGCAAACATGGCTTCTGGGCCTTGGCAAACCACGCGACTTTTGCGTGCTTTTTTTTACTCGTGTTGTTGGTAGTCCCTGGTTTTGGCTAGGGAGTCTGACTGGGTTGGTTCTAATAGCGAAGCTTTGTTGAGTTCAGAAATGGGCGCGCAGGAGCGCTCGTGGCAAGCATCGCTGCTTCATTCCAAAGGCAAATAAAAGTGACGCTAGCAGCTTTCTTCTGCTTACTATTGCCCGTTGTCTGCTTTGCACGTAGTTTGTCCTCCTGGTTCCAGCTTTTGGTAGGAGCAGCGTGGAGTTGGTAGTTGAGCTGCAGACTGCTGGACATGGTTGCACTTGGTTGCAGGTAGGCAGTTGTGTTTGCTTAGGTGGGAGGCTGAGCTTAGGTTTTTGAAGTTCAGGGAAGATGTGAAGAGGTGAAGGAAGGAAAGCAAAAAGGGATATGTTTCAAATCAAAGCCTTTTGATGCTGAAATTGCCTAACTCAAACTCTGTCTTCACACATCAGGGCTTAATGCTGATAGTGATTTACTTACACTTCCTAGTTAATAATTAGACATTGGGAGACACCATATATCACTTCTAATGGAATATATGGGGTCTGATGAGAGTTTTCTGTTTTGACTAATAAATTTTAACCAGAATCACTAAGCTTAATGAAATATTACAGCTTCGGAAGTATTTTAAGTCTTGTGCTGTGAAAACAGTGTTGCTTTATTCAGTAAATGAATTTATCATTCATTCTGTATCCTGAGCCCTAGCTGGCTCTGGAGCATGGGCTGAATGCAAGACCCTGAACTAGAAAGCGGAAAAACTAATCAAATCCTTAAAGACCAAAGGCAGCGAGGCAGGTCTAGACCGACTCTTTCAGTGGTAGCCTCTGGCTACATCCACTTTTATTTTAGTAACCATTGTTAGCATGATTTACAACTTTAGCTTTAAGACGTACACTATTTAGATGTAATAAGATGCTTCACAGCTTTTATTTCTATTTCCTAATTTCCCTCTTGTTCTGGCTTTTTTTTACTTGCCCCTCACCTTTGTCCCCCTCTCCCCTCCACAGCAGTGTCCCCAGTCCCGCAGTTGACGCTGCACTGAAAGAACATTCACTGTCAGCCCCAAGGTCAACAAAACCGTCTCTGCCTCAACTAATGGCTGATCGGCTGGTGGCCTAGTTAGTGCAGAGGAGACGACTGTGTGCAAGGTTTAGTCTCCTACTGCTGCGCAAAGCTTTTCCCTGCTAATTCTCTACACAGAGGAGAGGATATGCCCCCCAGCAAATAATGGGATCCCTGCTGTCGCCCTGCTAAGTGGCACACAGTTCAGCTCCTTGCCCTTCACAGCCGTCACAGGGAACGCTGCCTTGCCAAGAGGAGAGTGATCCTGTCCAAGAAGATCCTGCCCACTTCCCAGGTGCAGCATTAGGAACCTGCCCCCAAAATGCATCCCTTTCTAACCGGCGTGGACATAGGTGTAAGATCTCGGTGGCTCTCCTGAGTCTACCAGTCTGTGGATTTGGTGGGCCACCGGGAAGAGCGAGTCCTGCTGAAAACGTCTTGCTGCTTAGTTCTCTAAGAGCGCAGGATGTCTGTGCATTACTGTGTTTTGTGCCTTAGCCTCTGCCATTACTACTCAGCAGTTTTTTTCTGTGCATCGTGCCAAAGAAGCAAGATAAGAGGAGACAGTAAACACACCTTATTGCTGGTACGGGAAGAAACCACTAAACCCTTGCTGCACCATTTCTCGCTGCTGTTAAAACCCTCCCTCCCACCTTGCTTTTGACAGAATATTGACTAGAAACCAAGATTCCATTTCTGCGTAGCCTTAAGGGCAGCTGTTTACAGAGTAGCGGTGTTACATAGGTTTACTGTGTCGTATGTCTGTGTAACACTGGATTTGGATCTTGTATTTAGCTGCCAGAAGTGACTGTGATGAAGTGGGAGAGATAAACTGATAGATTGTGTGCCAGAAAGATGTTGGGAATCAATCAGATAAACAGGGCAGAGAAGTAGCTTGCTGTTTTCTTGTGATAATAAACCAGCGGCCTCTCTTCCTGGAATTTTTAAATGTAATTGCTGCAGTAATAATCTCTAAAACTAAGCAAATAGAAAAAAGTCATGGTGGGCTGTTAATTATGCCTGAATTGCTCTTTTTTGTTGTTGTAATATGATATATGCCTTGAGGGAGAGAAAAGATGTGGACAGGTATAAATATTATGTCTGTTGCTTGGGTGTCTCTTATTTGAAAATAAAATAGGGTCATAAAATGATACCCATCTACCTTTATGGCATTTTTCTGTTGTGGGGTGCATGCCTTTTCCCTCCCTCGCTCCAGTAGTGTACTTAAGTGATCAGAAACTATGGGCGTCAGCAAGTTTCTCACGTAGCACTGTGCCCGGGACAGCTTTTGGTGTCTGCTGCGCTCTGTGGGGCAGCATCGGTGCCTGGGAAGCTGTTGGAGGGCAGGCTGCTCTGAGCACAGGGGTAGTCATGACCTAAGCCGTGCTCAGAAATGCCGTCATCTCACGTGAGCTGGTATTTCCTTCTCCACATCCTTGGCTGCGGGGGGGATGTGGGCCTTCTTTCTTGTCCTCTTGCCTTGTCTGTGCGTGCTGTCTTGGGCCAGGTGAAGACTATAGCCAGGACCGTGGCTGCTCCCTAAGCCCTGCTTTCCGTGACTGTTACTGTGCCTCGAATGACCATTGCAGTCCAGCTCTCCTACTTGAGCAAAAGTATAGGATGGAGGAAAAGCATCTTTCATCCTTTCTTTTCTAGCATCTTTGTGGAATTGCCTGGACTCTCTGGTTTCCAGGTGGGTCTGTTTCGGGTGCTTTCTGAGCTGAGGCAGTAATTTCCCTAGGCAGTGAAATGTCGGCATCTAGAAAGCAGTCTGTGCCCCTCAGTTCTGGAGGGTTTATTTCTGTTCTTTGTGTTAATATGTTGGCTAATACCCAAGGCACGGCACGTACAATTTACAGTGAGTGGTGATAAACATATAGCACTGGTCAAGTATCCAAAAAGGCTGTTCACAATATTCTTTGGCTGCAGGAAGCAAAAAGGACAAAACCCAACCCTCAGGACATGAAAAGAAATAGAAAAGCCTGCTTGAGCATTCCTGCTCTAGCTATAAAAATTATTTTGCTGTGCTGTTCCTCAGAGCAAGCGTTACTGCCCAGCAACGCTTGACTTCTGTTTGGTGAAGTGTTTCAGTTCTCCCCTGCCCTCCCCACTCAAAGTGTGGGGCAAGACCTGTGGGGCAGAGGTGTTACTGCAGATCTGCCTGCATTACATCTCTTGCCCGTGGGAGTTGTGTACACAACAGCCTGTGAACAATCAGGCCTTTCTTTATCCATCCGAAGCACGAGGAACAGTGCCAGCCTCTGAAATACAAGCCGAGGCTCAGCTGCTCACATCCCCTCAGGCTTGTCACCTATTTGCCCGCTGTGGGATTGTACACTTTGCTCTGGGCTCCTGGGACCAGCAGTTACCAAACGGTTGGCCCATCTGACAATCCCAGAAGAGGCTTTGCAGTGCCCCCAGGGATTCCAGTCCTTTGCCATTGCTTAGACTTAAGATCATTAGTTTGCTTTGCCCATGTGGCGGTTCTTGTGCTTGGACCATGGTGCTGCTGAACTGTGCCCCTCTGGCTCTGCCTAACCTTTGAGATTCTCTTCAGATGAACGACATGATGCTACATGTCACCTAAATAAACCAGGATGCGTTGAAGGGAAGACTGTACTACTCTTAGATCCATCTGAAATTATATACAGAAACTCTTTGTAGTGGCCTTCAGTGCTATGCTCCAGTCACATATTCTATGGGGGCCTTTTTGGAGGAGGGGGATGATCTACAGTTACCTAAACTTTTAGCGTAGCCATCAGCCTTTTCCCTAGGAAAACTCTCTCGTGCAGAGGAAGTGTTAAAAAGCCTTGGTTCTGGGCTTGGTGTTTTACCAGGAATTTCAAGAAATGAGGCATACAGGTTCCCTTGGGAACTTGGCAGCTAATTTCTTAAGTCATCTAAGAAACCTGCGAGCGTGTTTGCATTAGCTTGTCTTTACTGTGCTTCTAAATGGGATTGTTGTCTTTCTTCTAGCTCCTTCGAGAACTTATAGAACGTAAAACAACTTCATTGGACCCCAATGACCAGGTAGCAATGGGCAGGTAAGTAGGAAGTTGTCTGTAACATCACTAGTTTCACCCCAGCACTGTATTCCAGTCCAGAAGTTCAAAACTACTGGTGAGCTTCCAGTTCAGTTCACTGTAGAGGACAAAATTTTGAATTACTCTGGAGAAATCATCTGGGTGTAAGAAATTGCATAACAAATTATTAAACCGGTATGACATTAGTCAAGAAAGTCATCCTTCTAACATACTCCGTAGTTATGGATCGCAGTGTCTGACTCCGAGTTCGCCAGCCTATGAGCTGTGCCCTGGTTTGTCTGCGATCCCCTGAAGATACTTTCCTTTTAAAGGCTTGTCCCAGACTTCGGATTTTTCTGTCTCTCAGTGGTTCAGGCAGCAGAAGGGGAGTGCATAGAGGGGTGTCTTAAGTGACCCGAGCTAAGGGGGAACTAGACGAAGTGACTGCCAGCTGCTGAAATGTGGCCTTTTCTCATGACGAGGTCTGATTTGTCATTGCCTTAGAGGAGCAAACCTTCTGTCCTGAGAGTTGTTAAAGCAATTCCTGTGTATGTTCTCTCCCTGCTGTAAGAAAAGATACTATACAATTAAAACAGTATTGGGGAATGTTTCCTACATGTGGAAGTAAAATATAATTCCATGCAGGGAAGCTCTTATTTCTTTGTTTAATTCTACAGTTAGAAAATAAAGAATCTTCAAATACCACTTAGTGAACAGTGTACATTTAAGTAGCCATGGGCTATAATTTAGAAAAGCGTAAAAGCAGAGGAAGGCTGAAAATGCCGGAGTAGGGCTCTCCACTGAAAAAGTGCTATGGGGCTGTGTGTATGGGGAGGTGGAGAAAATGCATTAGGAAATTTTGTGATGGTGAAATAACTTTTATCCTTGTAAAATATTACCCAAATTTTAGTGCAATGTGTCAAATTTATTTTGTGTATGTCTGGAATATTATGGAAAGCTATTCACTATAATTTAACATGATATAGACAAAATTACATTTAAGTGGTGATTACATTGTACATTTATCTGACTTTACAATAAAATAGATTACAGTAATTAAGATTATATTAAGATTGCAGTAATTGGATTTTGCTAGATTTTTTTCCCTGATGTCAAGTTTTCATTGTATAAATCAGGTAAGATGACGCTCGTTTTCATAAAAAAATATTTATAACTAGTAGAAGTTTTTCCCTGCTGAAAACTTCTTTGACTTGATGAAGTTCTGTTTGAGAAGTTGAGCCTTCCCTTCTAAATACAGTCAGGGATCAAAAAGCACTTTCTGGAAGTGTTTATTGCTTTTCTTTCTTCTCTAGTTTTGTGTAGTAATAGTTGGACCATTATATAGGGCTTCCTGCTAGATTTGCCAGGTTTAAGTCAGAGATGGTGGGGAGAAATACTTGCTTATAATTTTCAATCCACTTTGCAAAACTGAGGGAGAAAATAAATTCAGAGCATCTACTGCATCGTGGTAATTCTGTTCATGAAGTTAGCATAACCTGTCTCACTTAAAGAATCAGTTTAGGATGTGGCAGACCATCTGTTCTGTTATGGGCTTTCTATATGCAAAACAGAAGTCATTCTAGTAATCAAGGCTGAAACAAAAAAGCAGTACCTGTAAAGACATTTTTTTTACAGATTTTAGCATTTATATTTGGTAAAGATTTTCTTTTTAATTCTAAAGATTCTTTAAAAAATTTAGTAATTAAGAAAGAATAAAAAATGGAGGCACGCTTGTGGCCTCTGTGGATTTCCCTGCAGGTAGAATATTCTCACTGAACAGTGACTGTCTCGTCGGGCTCAGCAGGTCTGGTCTGCCTGTCCCATTATGGCTGGAGTCAGGAGGACAGCCTATTGTCTAAATGGCCATACCTGTGGAGTGAACCAGTACCACGGGCACCTGAAGTTTCATACTGGATTTTTCTGAGGTTCTGATCTCCTTCTCTTGTATAAATGCAATAGGCAGAAGGGCTGGGAAGGGCCTCAGACCCCAGTGTACCTAATGCTCATTTTCCTAGTGGCTCTAAACATTGCGTAACTGTTGTTTTGCATTCCTCAGGCAATGGCTGGCCATCCAGAAGTTACGAAGCAAAATAAAGAAGAAAGTGGACAGAAAAGCCAGTAAAGGAAGGAGAATCCGGTGGGTGACAGCTTCTGCAAGAAGTTCTGACTTCACCAAATGAAGTCCGACTGGACTGGGTTGGCTCTGGGGTGCACTGGTAGGCTTATTCGTGCCTTTTAGGGCAAGATGTCTTGCTCTGGGGCATCACTGGGGAATCTTAATGTTCTCTGAGCCTAGAATAAGGGCTTGGTTGGATGCAGCCTGTGAGCATTGCCCAGATCAGTCTTGGCAAGAGTGTTCATTGGTCTCAGAAAACACTGGAGAGAGGTGTTTAAATGTTCCTAAGCGATTTGGGGCCGTAATTTCCAGTGAAAGCCAATAAACATTTCTTGTGCAATATATATTTAGCTGACTAAAACGTGAATAGCAGCTCTAGCGGAAGATGTGCAGAAAAGCCTCAGTGAGGTAGATGTCTATTTCCCACTGACTGTCAGTTGGAATTTGGTGTCTAATCTCTCTTTATTTTTATAAGTCCCATCGCAGCATTCTTTAGCCTCAAAGCATTTCACATCCTGGCTCCTGGATCACTAATTTGGGTTGATCTCTCCCATTGTGTTTCTAGTGGGAGAATCTTCCATGTGGTAGGGTGGAAAGGGAAGCAGTCTGGAGAGGATAGGATTTTTTTTTTCCCCCTTTGCAGAGCAGATATATTAGTCTCCCTGAGTTTAGCATGACTGCATGATTTGTAGTGGAGGAGGTGTTTGTGGCAGGGAGGCATGCTGAAAAGCTGCACCGCTTCCTGAAAAATCCGCAACATTAACCATCCTTTTGTGAGTAAACTATAAATCGTGAGTTTAGATGGCATCTGATAGAAAGTCAGTGGAGTCAGTCTGGGTCAGGCCTGGCATAGCAATTTTTAAGATAGATGTCATAAGATAATTTATTAAAAGAGGGAAGAGCTACTTTGTTGGCCTGAAAAGCCTATAATTATTGACTATCAATATTCTTTTCTGTCAGCATCACACATAATTGGATATATTCATGATTCAGTCAAAACTACTGACAACATCACACAACTGAGTCAGACTCGTAAACCTCCAGGAATAATGGGGAAGTCTCTCATTGTGTGCAATCTGTGCGCTTCAGCATTCCTGAGAGATCAGCTATCTCGCCAAGTCAATTGCCTCTTAGATCTTAGGTGCCTTTTTTTTCTTCTTTAAATAAAAGTTGTACTGACCCTGCAGGGAAAATATCAATAAAAGAAAAAAAGTGTCATTGTCTGTGTTTAGGATTAACATGCAGTTAAGCTCCAGCATCTTTTCAGAATAGTCCAGTAGAGTCCAAATAGGTGTTTTTAAATAGTTGATTCTTCCACTGAGAGACTCAGTGTCACCCCAGGCAGATCACTTATCCTCTGTTCTTATTTTTCCTTCTCTAAATTGGGGCAGCAGTGCTTAGATTTGTTTTCCTGAAGGACTTTGAGATCCTGGAAAGCAAAGTATCACATACTAAGTTTCATCTGTCTCCATAGTTCTACCTTTCTAGCAATCCTTCAGCAAACCTCCCAATGTTACATCATGTTTGCATGAAATGTGCTAGTTTATTGGAGGGTCTGAGGATCTCCAAGTGCTTTCAAAAGAAGTCGATCTTGCGCTTGACATGAGTAGCTGTCCCCTTCATAGACAGGGAAATTGGGGCACTAAGAGGGGAAGTGAGCTCGTCCTAAAACTCCACAGTCGAGCTTAAGAAACCGGTGCCTAGAACTCCACTATCGCTCACTAGGACATGCCTTTTCTTGTGGTAGATACGGAGGAGTGATGCGTGCACACCTGTTTTTCATGTCAGTGATTTCTGGTGCTGTGCTGCAAGGGATGTCTTTCTGTGAATGAAATTAAATATTTTATATCTGCTAGACTGGTATTTTTAAAGTCCTGATTTAAAAAAAATGTGACAGTAATTAGTTCTGGACAAACAACTCGTGTCAGAGAATTTATCAGAATTGCTAAGTCCCCTTGCCACTACACAGGCTGTCCCTGTATAAGCTTTGATCTATATGAATCCATCAGCTGTTAATGTCTCATAAGCGAACTATTTCATCGTCCAGCCTATTGACCTGTTTGCTGCAGTACTAGCCCTGCACGGCTATGCCTGTTCCCTGACTCGATCATTACAGCGTTAGACCAGGGCAGTTGCTTCCATTACGAGTGAGAAAGACTTGATTGTGCAGAGAAGCCCTTGTGTAAGGGTGAGTGTGTGCTGTGCCTGAAGAGCCATTCTGAAATAGTCTTGTGAGCTAAAAATCCCCTCGAGGGAATGTTCCTGCATAAGCAAACAAAAGGGAGTGCAGAGGTGACAGAGTGGAAAGGTGATTCTGGGCAAATGCTTGTGAATCCTTTTGCCTGCTATTTGTCAAGCTCTAAAAATAGCAGCAGCTTGGTTGGATAAAACATTTCAGACCTGGGTAGGCAGCATGGCATTGGTTTGGAATCCCCTGCCCTTAGACAGTAGGGTTTAAAGCCACCTTTCCATTCTGAGTTTTTCAGTGCTCTGCTAAATTTTATGTCAGGTCCTTGAATATAAGTCATGAAATCTACTGGAAGTTCCTAGCCCAGTGTGGAAAGCGGGAAGGGGTTCCCATATCTGGAGGAGCAGCACAGCTTGCAGAAATATTTTGGTGGTTCAAAAGCTGAGACAGATGCAGCACTGTAGCCCCTTGGATATGCCCCATCTCTTCTTTGCACAGGTCTTTTTCCTGTCTCCCTTGCTTGTTTTTACATGCTCCATTTATAAGCTATTCCAGGGAAGACTTTCCAACTACGGGTATGGCTAGCAGAGTGGGATTTTGATACCCTTTAGGGCCCTAGATACCACAGAGCGAGGAAAAAAGGATAGCAGATGGATGCTTGGAAGGTCTGATGCTCTGATGCTTCTGCTGCCTGCAGTGGGCTCTTTGGGCACAAATTCCAGAAGGTGATTAAGATGCCAGCTGAATGGAAGGCTGAAAATGAGTTCTTCTTGCTCCGTCTCTGACTTTTCAGGGTTGTCTGTCTGGGAGTCTGATTAGGTATACACAATTAATGGATGCTGTATGTCCTCTTTCTAGCTGTGATAAAAAAGGATTGGCTTGCTATTCAGTTCAGTGTATCATCTGATTATTCTTGTGTCCATGTTATAGGAAAGGAGGAGGAGGGAAGGGAGGGGGAATTGCCAGCTACAACTAGTGACTCATTAGGTATCAGCCACCAGGAAAGCCAGCGGTTTGCATTTCAGGGGCTGGTATGTTTCTATTCAAGCAGCGACATTTCTTTTTCATTAATAGTTACTAATGTGCTGCCTGCTTATTTCCTGCACTATTCAGGTATCATGTCCATAGCAAGCTGGTGAGCTTCATGGCACCTATTGACCACTGTACAATGAATGATGATGCCAGGTGAGTAATAGATTAATTACGTTTCTCAAATGGCTTCATGACAGCATGATATTGACCTGTTCTTCAGTCTGTCGCCCCCTCCATTTCTTCTTATCAGTTAACCATTTGTCACTGGCATCATAGCCTGGGTGTCTTGGTCACATCTGTCCGGGCAGTCTGGCTGAGCTTTCACTCTGTAATTACTGTGACACCAAACAAGAAATTTTCATAAATCTCAGTACCTACATTTTGATTCCTGCTTTAAAACTCCTCTGATTTTGAAATCTTCTAGTTTTATGGAATTATTTTCTAAGTAGACAATTTACATTTTCAAGTGTCTTCAGGTATAATTGAAACTTAGAAAGAACTTGTCTTTTAACAGAAATGGCAACTGTTTTAAATTCTGGTTAGTATGCATTTTGTTAGATCACTTAATAACTGGAATGGTTCAGGCAAGGTTCACTCAAGACCTAAATGTTGCTTGTGTCATGTCTGTTTAAAAAGTGAAGAATTTTGTTGGAAGACTACAATGTTTTAATGTGCTAATTAGTAAGGAAAATATCAGTGAAGTTTTGTGCATAGCTGCTAGATAGTTTTTCCACATGTACACCCATATTTCTTAAGTATTACATTTTAAGACTAAATCTGGAAATGCTGAGCTTTTCATGGGAAGGAGGTGGAATAATTTTTCCAGTGAATGGATGTAGAAGGCTTGAGAAACATCTTTCCCCTGGGTTGTGGAACATGTTTGTGCTTTGTGAGAGAGAGATGTCATTTGTCTGTTTGTGAAATGGAAACCAAATACCTGCTGTTCTTAGACGGTTGCCTTTTGGGATATTGCACAGGCTTCTGGATGAGAGCTCTCCAGTAAGCTGGCACTAAGACGTTTTGTGTCCATAATAAGACCTGTGCTGTTTCATCATGCATCTTTCTCATAGGTTCTTTATTCTTTTTTTTTCAAGTGAGAAAACTGCTCTGATTTCTGAATATGGTCTAGATCCTCTCACCACAAAAATAAGTGTGTTGGATGTGTAGGGTGAAAGCTATGCCTCCAGCCATACAAGGGGGTGGTCAGTTCTGCCACCCCCTTACCTGGATCGTAGGAAGAGAGGGACAGAAGTGGCTTGGGCGCTGTGAGATTAGACATACACACTTTTGTCTTGAAAAAGATTTGTTGATTTTGTTTTGAAAATCAGGTACCTTTTTTTTTTTTTTCTGATACGCAGGGCCTGAGCGAGCAGCTATCAGTGCTTCGCACCTGGCAATGACCTCCTTACCTGTATGGAATTGGTGTCTTTGCTGTTTGGATAGCCCCAAATAAAACATGGGGCAGGACAGAGATGCATTCCTAGTGAAGTCATACCATCCTGTAGAAATGGTTCTGGGGTGTGCTGCTCATTCCCCCCATTTTTTGTCTGGGGGTAATTTGCAGGTGGCATATGTGTGTATAGGAAGAACCAATTCATACCATATTCATTAATAATATGCATGACTCTAGTATTTCTCTTAGTCTTATGTCCAGTTGACTGGTTACTACTTATGCTTTGAGAATTTCAAATCAGGTTAGAGTGTCTGTTGTTTTTTGCATATACTACATATTGCACTGTCCTACAGGTTAGGCAGGCATACAGACCCCTACTCTGTCCCCAGAATGAAGGCAAGCTTAGCTTGCACAGGGTGTGCGTGAGCGGGAGGAAGGTGAAAAAAAAATAGGGAGACCGATCCTAATAATCTAGGAGTTAACCACACTATGTTTGCTGTCCCCAGAGGTGACATTGCTTCCTCCTTCGCAGTCCACCGCACTCACTTGTGTTCCAAAAGTTGCATAGAAAATGCATTCTGTAAGCCAGAATCCTCCAGCAAGTCAATCCAAACATGAAGCGCATTGAAACAGCTGCGACAGTGGAGTCGTTCTGCACAATAGCCTTCTTAGGCCTCAGCTACACTTCATCTGGCTGCCATCTTCATAACCCTTATTCCCCTCGCTTCTCAGGAGGCACCTTGAGTCCACCACAAACTGCACGGGGTCTGGCTGACCCTCAGAAGCTATTACAGCTAATAGGATGCTATCTACGTTATGCTGTGTCGACATAGTTATCATTGTGGTAGGGACAGAGTGTTTGACATTTGGTTTACTGAAAATGTCTCCTGGGGGTTTTCTCCACATTGAGCGGGTTATTACATCGCTTGCATGTTTTACTGATTCTTTGGTGGCAGCAGTGTGGCAGCAGCTGCTGCTGCTTATTGTCTGACTGCGGGAACTTATTTCTTACATTAAGTTTATTAGTCACTTTGGAGGCCCGCCATACTTTCTGTTAATGGCATTTTAGTCACTTATCTCCTGATGTTGGTGTAGCCGTCTAGAGTGAGACTGGGTTGATGTGCTCGCACACCAGCAAGTGTGCCCGAGGGTCATATCATGTGGGCAGCTGTATCCCATTCTGCCAGGATCAGGCTTTCAAGCAAGCCCTGGACGTGGATGGGGCAATGCCGGAACCAGGCTGGGCCAGTTCTGTTCCTAGTTCTGCCAGTGGCTTCGTGGATGACCTTGAGCAGGTTGTTCTGTGTTTCTGTGACTCTGATTCCCCTTCTGTGCAATGGTGGTCTGCCGTCGAGAAGTGCCTGTAAAAAACTGGGTTAGTATAGTAGTACTAGTAGTATTTCATTTTTTAGCGTACATAGGAAAGCTTTTGTTTCTGACAAGGGACGGATACACAAATAGAAGCCTAAGCTTTCCTCACCGTTTGCCGAAATGCCTTCTGGTTACCTGTAACACAAAGAATATGCCTTACCTTTGCCTACTGCAGGCATTACAGTCTTCCTTAAGCAGTTTCTCTGCAGCTTCCTCCCCACAGGATGTGCGTTGGCATTGTTTAGTCCTAATGTTGAGCTTAATTTCCCTCTGCTGTCATCTAAGCCCATTATTTCTTGTCCTGTTCAATGTGGGCTTTAGGAACAGATTCTTGCTTCCTGTTTGGAGCAGCCCTGGCACATTCGGGTGGGCATTCTTGCTTTGCACGCTGAAAACCTGGGCGTTACTTAGCTTCACTTCCTTCCTTTCCTCCCTGCTTTATACCATTTGTGTTTGCATCCAGACATACAACATATTCACAATACTGGACTGGCCAGTGTCTGAAAATGAGGCCTTTCTAGGTGTTTTGGTTCAGCTCTCCCAAAATGAAGATACCTGCTGCTATCAGTCGTTTTTTTGAAAATCATAGCCACTCTCTAGGGTTCATTTCACATCCCGGTTTAAAATGCCCCTGCACTTGCCATGGGCCATAATACCTCTCTAGCATCTCACAGCCATACCAGAGAAGGCAAGAAGAATTCAGCATCTGCTTTAAAGTGCAGGTGAATTAAAAAGAAAGGACCAGGCCTGTACGTATGAGAGGGAAGCAGTAATGATAACAGCTCTCCTTTGTGACAGAAGAAGGTAATTTTATTGTTTGCAGGTGTGAATTACTAGACTGAAAATGCAAGTATACACTTTGCAGTGATGTGATCATGCTCAGAGCCATTTTTTTTTCTGGTCAGGCATTTAAAAGGCACGACCCCAAAATAAATACACATCTGAACAACGGGGCACTCCCCTGTGTTGTAGTGTGAGAAATTTTAAAGTGTCAGTGAGCTGTATATAAAAAAGGCTTGTAGAAACAGAGCTGGCAGAACATTCCTCTTAAGTTCTACCAGTGCCTACAGTGGCAGGTAGATACCTGGAAAATGCCGGTAAATAAATATGTACATGCAGATGTAGATGGGCAGAAGCTTGGGGGGGATGGCGTAGAGTCCGGGGGGTGCGTATGGTGGTGTATTTCTGGATCTTCCTTGGCTGTGCAAAGTCCTCACTCCCCGTGGTGAACTGTTCAAGCTGTTTGTCACTGGAGCAAAAGCAGAGGGGAGTTGTCGGTGACTGTTGTCTTGCTTTGCTTGCTGTAAGTGCTTTTGAAGCCACAAGTTTGTGTATCACTGCAATACCTTGCTGTTTTCTGTATATTTAATTAGCTAACGCAGCCTAGGAACGCATTTGGGGCCTGATTCTCCTGTACGTTTAAGCCATTTTACACTACTCTGGCTGTGCAGAGACCTTAAAATAGCGCGAGGAACTGCTAGCACTCACCTGAAGGTCCCTGTGTGGTGTTGTCATGGCTCTGGGATGCCCAGGACTTCTGGGGATCTGGCATGTCAGGTTTATCCCTTGCCGTTGCCTCTGGCTGGGGAAACAAAGAGCAAATGTGTGTGAGGAGAAGTAGCCTGAGCACTGCATAGAGAAGGGGATGAACAGTCACTCCAGAATTGTTTTACAGCCTGAATTTGAGCAAAGAAACGTACAAGTATAATAACTGCCTTTGTCAACATCACTGCCACTTTCTTTCTTATTCTTGCTGCTGGTTGGAATAATAGCATTCGTGCAGGCAATTAATCTTCCACTTGCCAGTTTTTCATGCACCCTACGCATGGGCATGGCTGTTTAACCTTGTGCTCACATATATTATGTTGTAATGTGTGGGACACTGGTGGCCTTGAGCCCTCCTCTGTTTTAACCCCTCTTTGGTAGTATTTTAAAACATACACTGGAAACTGATTTTTATGGTTATCTTGGGGTGTGTGTTTATAGACTTAAATACATTTATTGTACTCTTGGGCCAAGGCTTTTCTAATCGGTCCAAGGTCATTGCTATGTAAATGGGCCTGACCTAAGACAAGGAACCTGAAGGCAAAAGCTTGAACGTGAGTGCGCTGTGGTGGTTGTCCAGAGGAGAGGGTAGCTGTCTTGGGCAGGAATTACCCAGGATTAGAACAGGGTTGACCTCTCTCTGGTTGTGATTTCAACTGCGTTTGAGGGTGGCATCATGTGGGTGCCACTTCTTGGACTTCCCTTGAAATAAGCTTTTCCCATCTTCATGAGGTAGGGTACTTTGCTGATCCCATTGCTCCAGTATCCAGCATAGTGTAATCTTGAATATAATCATCCTTCAGTACCACCGTGTGCAACAGAGCTGGGAAGGTGCCAGTCTTCTCTGGTTTACGCTTTGGGAAGTGAAGCACAGAGAAATGATAGCCCGTATCTCCAAAGGCATTTGGGTCTAGAAATCCACGAGTCAAGAGCCTCGGTGACTTGCGAAAGGTGACGCAGCAGGTCTGGGCTAGAGCCGTAGTTGAACCCAGATCTTCTTTGCAGTGACCTTCAGCTGGCCTAGCTCTGAACAGCCTCCTGGTTTTAGGAGATCAGACATCTGTGCACCCGCAGAAAGCTCCTGTGCTAGGTAGTTGTAGTTCTTTATGGGCAAACTGGGGCTAGAGATTCCCACTGAAGGCCTGCAGGTCCATAGGCAAGTGAGCGTATTTTCAGTATGTGCAGAGTTGCCGTATTTGCAGGAGTGGATCCTATAAACAGCCTAGTTGTGACAAGGTCAGGTAAAGTCTGTGTACCTGGGAAGAGCTGTGTGTGGACTTAGGTTTTGTTATATCTCTCTGTCAGCTTTGATATATAGATCTTCAAGTCTCTGCACTGTATGCATGTGTGTGGAACAGAAACTAGACACAGGCACTTTAAAAAAAGGTATAATATCAAATTACTGCTAAGTTTGATGAGCATCGTTATTTCACCTCTGGAGGACGGTAACTTGCAGGAGACCGCGAGTTCTTTAAGGACACAGATGTTTGGTCCGAACACCTTTATCTCCCAAGACGACTCAGGTTATTCTGACAGGTAAAACAAGACTGTGCAAATATGCAACAGTGATCTAATCAGCTGGAACAACAGCAATATTTTAACTGGCGCTACCTTTTAACAGCATCATTAAGGGCTCTCATTACTCTTTTATTAGAGGCTCACTCTATTTCTTATCAGATTACAGAATGAACATAACTCATGGCACTGATTTGATCTCTTGTTAAAGAGGATTACAGCTTTGCATTAACTTGGATTGACACGGTTTATAATTTGCTGTTGATACACATGCTGGTGGTGTCACATGTTTGACCCCCTCCCCAGAGCACCGCTGAAGAAAAGGACACCCATACATCATCATTAAAGATGGCACCCAGTGCAGAAATGGGAGGCAAAAGGAGGCTTTTCTGCAGTAAAGTCAGGCAGGACAAAAGAGACGTGTTCTCAAGTGGAAGCTGAAATTCAGAATGGGGATTTATAACTGGGTGGAGGTGGGGGAGACTGTAGGCTTTTAGGTAGGTTGCTTTTTACGTCAGCAAATGGTTCTTCATTACGGAGGAGGACTTTGTATCCATTATGAGCCAAATTAGAGGGAAGAAGATGTCCGTAATGGGACTGTGTCAGACCATGCAGTTCCACCGCAACGTGAGGCACAGAAGCCTTTCCGGGGGCTGGGGACGTTTCCCCTGCACTTCTCAGACCTCTCAACATTGTGATTGTCACCAGTTAGTGAACTGGTCCCTGCCTGCAGGCAGTACTGACCATAGCCCACCAGCTGAGGGTGTTAGTTTAGCCAGATAACCCGTTTGCCTGGGGTGGAAGTTCCGTTATTGTCATGTCCCTGGTCTGTAGGAACCCCAGGCAAAGGGGGGGTTCAAGCTAGGGCTGCCCGTCTGTGTTGTGGCTCCCTTCTTCCAGCTCCTGTGTACTGCCCATGCATTGTAGGGCTCCTCACAGTGCATTTCCTCACATAAATATTTTTTTTTAGCATATGGTCAAGTTTCAACACACTGTGCTCTACCATATATGCCTGTATATACATACATATGCATATATGTAGTCTCACCATGCCCATGGTGGTACGTTTTGTGTTTGACTTTGGAAGTGCAGATTTGCAAGGCAGCAGAACTGGGCTCAGAGCAGGACTCGCTGCCTGAAATCCCACAGCCAAGTGCAAGAAATTAAGTCCATGGCTCCACAGTGCCTTTGGCCTCAGGTCATGCTTGGTAGAAGAGCATCCAGCCCACTCTTGTTCTAGCAGAAGCAGACCAGTGCCTGCTGGGAAGCTGAATTAAGACACAGATTATCCAGCTGCCAGTGAGGTTTGGATTAGAGCATTTCCCTTGGATTCAACCAGGATGTTGTGTATTTTCCTAATCAGCATTCTCACTCTTGGACTTAGTGCAGTTGCTTTGTCACAGTGTGTCTTCCTGCAAGCAGAGGGGGGTACGTAGTAGGAAATCCTGGTATTAAAAGATTAATTTACTTATATGACATAAGAGTTTAGTATTTAAAAAAAAAAAAAAAGGTTGGTGAGATACCAGCCTTTAACTTAGCTCACTTTGTACTTTGGGTATTAAAACACCATGAGACTAGATTAATAGAGGAATTTGGGCTCTGTGATTGTCAATCCAGTACGTTCACCACGACAGAAGTCCCTGAAAGGAAGCAAAGCCCTTCTTTCTGGAACAACTGAACCAGCAGCTTCTGTGCTGCACGGCACAAACCTCAGGTGACGGTGTTGGTGTGAGAAAAATTATTCTAAGTTTATATAGACACAGCCTGAAAGAAAGGTCGTTCTACTTGGTATTGGCTTTGTTTTGGGAAACAAAGAGTAGCACTAACATGGAGGGCAGTCTCTCAGAGTGTGTAGTGCTGTGACATTTTAGGGAAAACTGGTGTTTCTGCCATGAGTCTATGGGTGGGAGGGCAAGCTGCCTACCTGGGCTCTCTGGCTTCTGAAAGAGCCCCCTGGTATGGCAGGGACCCTCTCCGGTCTCTTGGGGGAGATGTAAGGACTCTCTTGGGGAGGCCATGTGCACCCTGCCGCACACCCTGAGCTGGCTCGGTCGGGAGCCTGGTGCTGAGTCAGGGGGGAGATCGGAGCTGTACTGGGAACCAAGAAAAAAACACGTGTTGTCCTGTGAAACTAAACCTGCTTGGTGTGATTGTTGGTCCTGAGGCACCGTGGCTTTGGTATCATTCTGCCCTTTGTGTACCGGGCTTTTGGGTGGATTTTATCCCCTAACCTTTGACTTAGCCTTAGAAATCAGCTCATGTAGATGCAGTTAAGTATCCCATATCGCTTTTAACCATAGTTGTCAGAGGGGCTGGTATTTGAGCAAGGAGTTTTTGTATGTTTTGAAGCTGGCAGTAGTGAAGTGGTGTACGTGACCCCGGTTAGTGCCAATGGGCTGAAATCATCGTGTCCCAACATTTGATGTTTGACATCCCTAGTAAGAAGACAGACGCCTCTGTTATGGAAATTTCCTTTTTAAAGGGAAAAAAAATAACCTGTTAAGAGCTGCAAGATGATTTGTCGTCCTTCCTTTGTGAGACAATTTGTCTTCTCCTGCATCAAATCTGTTATAAAACAGGCAAGCTGTGAAAGAGGGAAATCATCCTAGGAATATGGGATGTAAAGGTACACAAAGAATGGTCCCCTCTGTGCGCCTGTGTGCACGTCTGCACAGGGCACTTCACATGCAGCATTACAGTGGCTGCACTGCTCAAATACCCATTTAAAAACAGAGACTGAGAAGGCAACATTTTGTGAATATCATGGGAAAATTAAAGCTGCTGGAAAGCATGCCAGCGGAGCAAGCTGGAGGTTTCTGCATGTCCCTGTGTTTTGCTACTTCTCCAGCCACTTGTCCACATCTTTTATGCTTTGTGCTGTAAAAGCTCATAGGAAAACACAAATGCTATTGGGACCAAAATCAGGATGAGGGAGGTTGCATCTCTGCTCCCCTTAATGCTGTCCTGAGCTCAAGGCAGGTCAATAGGCAGGTGGCTGTGTGCTGGTGTAAGGGGGAAATGTTCAGAATTGCTGACAAGAGATGGCAGGTCTGAACCCCGCGTCTGGGTAAGTTTGGGGGACCGTACCTTGAGCAGCAGCCATTCCGTCTCTGCTGTCCTCCTGCTCCCCACCCCATCCCCAGATCCAGCCTCACAAAATGTGCAGAGTCCCTTTGTTTAGGGCAAGAACCAGCTTTCTGAAATATTTATAAATCTTGTGCCTGGTCTCATGAGACAAACCAGAGGTCACATGTCACCTTTCATAATTTAAAGCCGTGGGGCTAAAAGCATTTGCACAGACTTGAAGGACCCAATCCTGACCTGCCTGAGCGAGAGGGAATTGCAGCAGACCTTTCTGAATCTCCTTCAAGCGCCGGGCCACGGTGATGAGAGCCGTCTGGCTATGTAATTTATAGCCGGAGTTGCGCGCTCCGGTTTTGGGCCATGGCAGGGAAGCGAGTGAGAGAGTGCCATCTCGTGGGCCTGCCTTCCTGGCCAGCACCGCACCGAACCTCACCGCACAGCACCGAACTGAACCACACCGCACAGCACCGAACCGAACCACCCGGCACCACACACCGGACACCCAGCAGTGCTCTGCTCCTCATTTCAGGCCCCTCGCTTTAAAAGACATGGGTATTTTAATTCTGCTTTGATGATTGACGCTGCTTGCTTTGCTCCACGTCATCAACCGTAGCAGGGGTTTGTCGCTGCGGCAGTACCGGAGTGGGGAATGCAAGTTGGAAGGTGTGTGAATAGAGAGCCAAATCCCACACCCCACGTGCTGATTTAGGGTAAAGCCTTTGACTAGAAATTGAGAAATGAAGGGCTTCAGCTTGTTTTATCTTCCTGGGTACCTGCTCTGCTTGCTGGGCACCTAGTACTCTGAATTTCACATGGCTTGACAAAAGATTTCTTAGGATACAGACAGAAAGTTTTCCAAGAAAATGATCAGCCATCTGTTCCACAGCCAGCTTCAGTTTTCATCAGGAGGCGTGTGTTTTTCAGCCTCCCTTTCTTCATGGGTGTTCATGTTGTATCCTTTGCCAGTTTTTGTGAATTAAAAATTCATTGTTCCCAATGGAGGATGTCAGTAGGAATGGGGTAGCTATAGTTATATCAGTAGTTATTTCAGTAGTGCTTGTGGCATATTCTAAATGATCTTTTTTTTTTTTTTTTTTTTTTTTTTTTTTGGCCTGGAAGAAGAGAAGAAGTAAAAGGTACATGGGAAAAGGTAGAGAAATTTGTTGGAGGGTATTTTTACTAAAAGAGTATAGCAGTGACTCATGCAATATTGCTATATTAATAACACTCTGAAAAAAAACCACCAGAAACTCACATTTCCCCTTTAATACTGTTCTTCTACTAGTTCACAGAACTATATTTTAAAAAAGAAGTAACATGACAGTTATTACACAAAATAGTACAGCATTAGCTGTGCCCCCCTCCCATGTGCAGGTACGTATTTGTTTTCCCCTTTGTATATTTGGTGGAATAGTGCTACTGCAGATGAGCAAAGCAGATTTTTGGGGAACCGTTAACAGTTTTTACAATTTGTATTTTGATGATTCATATATTTATCAAATAGCTATTGCTGTTAATATTGACCCAGGCCACTCCTGCCCTCTGTGTGTGTGTGTGTTTGCTTGCTCTGTTGCAAGGATTTTGGCTATACTAGCAATACGTGGGATTTGGAGGGCGGTGAAGTCACTGGTCATTAGCACCCAAAGCTAGCTGTCCGAA
Organism: Elanus axillaris; assembly: GCA_026212715.1. Taxonomy (NCBI): domain Eukaryota; kingdom Metazoa; phylum Chordata; class Aves; order Accipitriformes; family Accipitridae; genus Elanus; species Elanus axillaris. The sequence goes on along the minus strand of JANZLQ010000089.1, from coordinate 2,306,247 downwards.
GTAGCTGTTCTTTTTATTTAATTTTTTCAAAACACCGGTGTAGACATGAAATCGCCAGTTTGCATGGCAGGGAGGCGGTCAGCATTTCTGCAGCGCGGTGGAGCGGGGGGCTGTACGCAGGGCTCCGGTTGACCTGGGCCTTGGCACCTCTCCTGTGCGCAGCCAGCTCCTTTGTCTGCAAAACTCACGTTGCAGCGTCGTGGCAGGGGCTCCCCGCAGCTGGGAGCGTTGCTGTGACCGTGCCAAGGGCTGTGCAAGTGCTAAGCTGTAAATGGGAAGACAGTGGAGTTGCTGGCTTGGGGAATGCCCTCCCTGGGCTCCGCAGCGTGGCTGGGGTGGTGAGCAGTGCCGGGGCATCCCTTCCTTGCTCTTCCCACGAAACCAGCGTCGCCACAACCCAGTTGCAGATTGCATCGAAAACAGGAGTCTTCTAACTGCGCAGGGGGCACGGAGAGCGGGATAAAATGCCTCCCTCACGTATACCTTTTGTCTCAGACTGCTGGTGCGTTGAAGGAAAGAGCCGTGCAAACTTTTTAGGTGCCTGTGGAGCGGGCCCTGGAGCTGGGAAGGGGTGAGTGCCTGGGCACAGCGCTCCCGGAGCATTGAGCACCTGTGCTGTCCCCTGCCTTTGGAGTCAGCTCAGAAGAAATGCATAAATAATTAAGCCAAGGTACTTACACACACATGTTTTATGGCAAATGGCTGTGTGGTTCGTGATCATTTTTTCCAGAAACAGGTTTTATGATAATATAGTAAAAATATTAAATTAGAAAATGCCTCACTAAGGGTGATAAAACCTTACTACAGTGGAAATAGGTAATTATCCCCTCTACAGCCTAAATGACAGTTTAAAAGAAATAAAAATGTTAGTGCTCATTACTTGCTTTTGTAGGTTGCAATAAAGGGTAAGTTAAATTTTAATTCAAGGAAGACCCCTGTATCGACCTGCTTCTTCCACACTCTCTACCTGAGGTGTAAGTACTGTTAATTACTCGCATAGGTTATTCCTCAGCACATTGCTAAGACCAGTACCTTTGTGCTAAAGTCACCTTTCCTTCATCTGGAGGTAGCGGACTTGCAGTGGGGTGGGTTGTTTCAACTCAGTGGCTCAAGTCTGATGTTTAATATATGTGGGTGGAGGAGAGAAATTTTATATTTTTTAACCAAAATCCAAGTTCATTATGCGTAGCCTTAAGGGGGCTGAAAGTATTAAAATCCACACTTACCCTGGTGAATTGAAACAGAGACAAGGTTAAACCTGGAGGATTGATGAGTTTTACTCTCTGCATGGTTAAATCCTGCTGAGGGGAGATGCTGTGGAATAAAGGTAGCCTAGATGATGAGAAGAGGAAAAAAAAAATGTTGGGTTACAATTTATTTTTTTTTTCAGGGTGAAATATTTGTTCTGTTTCGGGGGTGGTGTGGTTACCCGATTTCCCTCCTTCTCCTGTCACTCTCTGCCAGGGTGTCTACCCATGCTGTGTTACTATCCAAACAGCTCCACTTGATTTTTTACTTAAACAGAGGCTGCCAGCGCCGTGCCCGGCAGGATGGGGGGCCATGGGGGTGCTGGGCTCGGTGCGGCAGGTCCCGCCTGCCTGCGGCCACGGGTGCAACCCCTCTTTGCACCCGTGAAACCTGGGGCGCGAATGTCGGAGTCTGTCAGTGCTGGCAACAGTTCTCTGCTGGCAAAGACAAATTCTTGCTTGAAGTCTCCCTGGGCCCTGCTTGTTTGAAAAATGACTGTTTATTTAAAATGTGTAGGATTGGAGCAAATTCAGCATTGATCCCTGAACTCCTGTACCTATCAGAAGACTTATCAAAAAACAAAAATGAAGACAAAAGCCTGTGGAGCCTGGTTCTCCACCAGTGGGAAAGGCCAAGGCACGCTGCAAAGAAACATTACTTTTGGCTTTTCCCAGTGAAAAGACAGAAACTCTTGCTATCCTTGGCTGGTTTCAGTGGGATTCCCCTGAATGTGCACGTTATGTTTGAACTTCCCTACATTACCAAGGACTGTAAAAAACATGAGTGAATGTATAAGAGGAGAAGGGCACATGTAGAGAAACTGCAGACGGGAGCCCCTCTGTGCGGTGGAGGTGACGTTTGGGAACAAATCCCCTTTGAATTTTGCAAAATGCCTTTGAGGTGTGTTTGGCAAGCAGCCAGCGGTTTGGGGAGGTTTGGGGGCCGTTACCTGTGAGTGGGGCTTGTGGACAAAAGAAAAGCAGTTTCTGTTGCTCACTGGCACCAAGGTGTGGATGAGAGCAGGAGAAGACCTGTGCACGGTTTGCTGCGAGTGTGTGCAGCGGTCAGGCTAAGCAGGGTCTGACTGGGAGTGGATTTGTGCCCCTGGCAGCACTACCACAGGCTCCGAAACGGCATTTCTTCAGCCCAGCCTTTTGTGTCGCCCAAGCGACTCAGTGGCCAGAGGAGAGTGTGGGGTTTATCGCCAGGACAGAGAATATCCCCACACTGGGCAGTTAACGTCAGTGGAGGGCAGCGGAGCCATCTGTAGTGGGAGCAGTGGATCCTCCCAAGCAGCAGCCGTGCCTGCAGAGCCACGATGGATGAGGACTGAGATCTGAAATAGCATTGAGGTCGGCTGTACAAAATCTGTGGGAGAGCATATAGAGCGCTGCAATCGTGTGGAGACCGTGTTGTTCCTTAGGAAAGCACAAAGGGATGGGAGTGAGTCCATGTGCGAGAGCGGGGTGTTATTTAAAAGCTGAGAATCGAACTTGTCTGGTGAGTGGCTGTGCTGCCTGTGCCCAGCATGTGCATTAAAACAAACAAAACTGCAGGAGCTGCAGAGTCTAGAGGGCTTCGAACCCTGAGCCGGGGCAACAGCAGCATCCCTACGGTGGAAGGGAAAATGGAAACAATTCCGGGAAGAGGAACCGTGAGACCCTGCTGGCTCCTGGGGGGGTTTGGTTCTTCTTTGCAGAGATGCTTTCCTCTGGCACAGGAATGAACAGCCTGGAGCCTGCCGCTGACAGCTTCCCGAGGCCTCGTGTGGCTCCCACTACTGCATCCGCAGGCTGGAAACCAGTGAAGTGGGTGCATTTGGTGTTGTCACTTACCTTCCTTAGATTGCTTTCCTCAATGTAATTAAGTCACCCTTTTTAAAACAAGGCATATACCAGAGAGAGGGGAGAAAGAGTGAAATCGGTGACGTTTCAGTGAAAGCACCCAAGCCACACAGCCTCTGCTGACAGGAGCGAGCCGCGAGTGTTTGTCAGCTTTGCCCACCTGAGTGTGAAATGATCTTCTATCAAAACACCAGTTTCAGCTTTTCCCCCTCTGCTCCCAACACGTGAACCCTGCTGCGGACAGGAACCGCTGCGCACTGCCCGGGAATTTCAGTGAGATTGCAGCGCAAGTGGAAATGTTTGCTCAGTGTAATGACAGGGTCTGAGCCGAGCCGGCAAAGCGAGGCTGGAGGGCCGGGATTGTGGGAGGACTAAATAGCATCACTCTGCATTTTCTTTCCGATCACTTGACGGAGCCTTAAAGTCGCAATGTCCTTGTTGGCAGTAGTGCCGCTTGCCAGCTGATTTCTCAGTTGAAACGGCAAAACTGAGTTAGGTTTATCAGTTAACAGTCAAGAAAGATGGGAAATGTTGTAGGCTTGGGTGAGGCATTCCTCTCCCTTCTCTTTTTTTTCTTTCAAGTGTCAAAAGTTTTCAGCTTTTCATGTATCAGTTCTGTTTTCTCGAAGCGTTTTGATTTCGCGTTTGTGTGAAACTTGCCAAAACCTGTGAGCACACTCCTGCTTTAACACAGAAACTCCACTTGTGGTTTCATAATCCCGGCTGAGCTTTGCACAGAAAACACGGCGCCAACCGTTTTGTTAGGTAAGGAGACACATCCCTCACCAAAGACTCATTTTCTGAGGGTAGAGCCGCTGATTGGTTAATTAGCTTCTAAATGAAAATTAATTTAAGAGATGTGGCCCTGTGAATTAGAATGGTTTCTTGTCTCAGTGGTCCATGCACGTCCATCCATCCTCCTGCACTGCTGGAACGGGTACTTTGTTCCTTGTCTTCCTGGGATTAATGGCTGGTGTTTTTCTGCCATCACTGTTCAAAACTTGGAAGTTCCTTCTTTCCCAAGGCTGACAGGTAACTTTCTCTAGTGGAAGTGTCTGCAAGAAGGAGACAGGTTTCAAACCAGTTGCCTTCTTTTATTGATCTGTGAAGGAGCAAGGCATCAAAGCAATCCCTAGTGAGAGTGGGCCCTGTTGTGGTCTTAATTGAGGAGGCAGCCAAAATCACAGTATCTCTGTCAGGTCTGAATTTCATCCTGTGAAGCCGTGTTTTACTCATTCGTGAGCGGTGGAGAAGTCTCTTTGCTCTGCCTCTCCTGACAGTTTTCCTGGCCCAGTTTCTGCAGCAGCTGCTTTCCCAGGCACTGGCCCTGGCGAACCATCGAGACGCTGGCCCACAGCAATTTGGTTATTGCTCTAATAACCCTGGTCGTTGTTAGCGTGCTCTGAAGGAAAAAAAGCCCGTCCTCCCCGTAACCAGCACTTCGCTCTGTTTGTGCCATCCTCTTACAACAGGCTGTTGGTTTAGAAAGCACATATGTAGAAAAGAAGGCTCTCCCAATGTTTTTTTTCTGGTTTCTAGAAATGCATGATTTATAAAACTGCTCTCTCCTTTCCTCCATCTCTCTTTGCAGGTTACTTTCGTTATAAAATTAAAGATAAATAACTTTTTTCTTTTTTTTTAAGGGGCAACTTGCCTCTGTTAGCAGAATTGCTGCATATGTGATACTAATTGGAATCTTGTTGCTGGGTCATTTTCATTGTTTGTCAAGTACCGTCAAGTCCAAGAAAATGTATGAGAACTAAATTATAGTCCCACGTAGACTGTCTGATTGAATCCTCCTTATGGCTCTGTGGTCTTGTACATCCTATTAAAATGTTCAGTCCTGTTTTCTTACTTGAAGAGCCTGTCTGTAAAGGGCAAACTTAGAGAAAACCTCGTTCTCTAGAGATACGGTATCCAGCTACACTGAAATATTTACATACTTCTGTACTGTGTGTGATTGGTCTTATGCAAGTTCTCCCCTTTGCCTGTATTTATTAATAAAGATTGCTGAATGCATTTTTAATTATACAAGGCCTTTCATTATAAGGAGTGGATGGTTTTGCTGGCAGCCTCTTCCTTCCATTTTGACCTTGAAAAGTAACTTCCCTCCCCCGCCTTTCCTCTTTTTGCCAGGACGGAGCTTTATCGTTCACTGTTTGGAAAACTAACAAGTCCCGAAGAACCGGCACAGAATTAGCATCGGCCCTTCGCGCCAGGATCAAGCTGGCTGGTGCGCGGGGTTCCGCTCCCTGCGCTCATGTGGTCACTGACAGCTGCCCAGGAGCACCCAGAGCAAGATCTCTCCAGCTGCTGGTTTGTTCCTAAAAACATAACTGAAGGAACATCAAATGCGGTTACTGCTAAATCACACAGGCTCAGAAAGGGAGGGGGGGTGAGGAGACACTTAACTTGGCTGAACACCCTCCTCTCTGGCTTTAAATGGAACTCTGCTTCCTCCCAAAGACAATCCGTTTTTAACTATTCTCTTTAAATTCCTGACCTTGATTTTGCAAGCTGCTCAGCACGGGCACAGTGTTCTGCTCGGGGGGAGGGACACACGATTCAGACCAGCAGGGACCACCAGCCCCCCCCCCCCCCCCCCCGG